>CBVK0101044673.1:0-16070 GCA_900067695.1 Picea abies | reverse complement strand
AGAAGGAACTGGAAGTGGAGTGTACAAGCCTAACTTTCTGTTACTTGGTTCTCTTGTTGCACACATGACACAACTGCTTACATATTTGGACATTGTTTCATTCATTCGACGCCAATAACAGAATTTTTGTAATTGTGCTATGGTTTTACCTACTCCAAAATGCCCTAAAATGAGAGAAGTGTGAGCTTCTCTTATCACATGCACTCTTTCACTTTGTGGAATACAGATTTTACCAAGATGATACAACAACTTGTCATTGATATGATAATTCAATTCTTCATTCTGATAACCATGCCTTAGTGATTCATAAACTTCTTTGAAATCTTCATCCTTATTGTATTGTTCAACATAGCTTGCATGAACTAAAGAACTTTGTTGAATAACAATAGAAGCATTTGTTGGTGGTCTAGATAACATATCTGCAACTTTGTTCTTAATTCCTTTATTATGCTTAATAACGAAATGAAATTGTTGTAAAAAACCCATCCATCTGAAATGCCTTGATTGTTGTAGCTTAGTTTGTGATTGCAAATATTGTAGTGGTTGATGATCAATATGTATGATTGTATCTTTACCCATTAGGTAATGTTTCCAGTTTTTAACACTTTGTAGTAATGCATATAACTCTTTGTCATAGGTTGGATAGTTGATTATTGTTTTAGAGAAAGTTTCAGAATGATAACATATTGGTTTTTTATGTTGCATTAAGACTTCCCCCATTGCATAACCACTAGCATCAGTTTCTATCTAAAATGGTTGTTGTATATCCGGTAGTGAAAGTACTGGAGTTGTGCTGATCTTTTCTTTTAGTGTGTCAAAGGCTTTATGTGCCTTGCCTTCCCACTAAAAGACTTTGTTCATACCTGTCAAAGCATGTAAGGGAGAAGCTATGAAGGAGAAGTTCACAATGAACTTCCTCCAATATAGGGATGCTCCCAAAAAGCTTCTTACATCTATTACATTATTTGGCTTAGGCCAATTTACAATGACCTCAACTTTAGAGGGATCAATCTTCAATTCAACTCCCCCTACAATGTAACCTAGATATACTATAGATATCTTTCCAAATTCACATTTAGACATGTTTAAATACAATTTTTCATTTACAAGTACATCCAATACTTGTTTAACAAGCTTGACATGCTCTTCCCAAGTTTGACTAAAAATCAGAATATCATCTAAGTAAACTATGACAAAATCATAAATGAAGGATCCAAACACATCATTCATCACCCTCATAAATGTCGCGGGTGCATTACAAAGCCCGAATGACATGACCACCCATTCATACAATCCTTGTTTGGTTTTAAAAGTTGTTTTCCAAATATCATTGTCATGAATACGTATTTGATGATAGGCACTTCTTACGTCTAACTTAGTGAAAAAGATTGCATTCTTTAATTGATCTAAAAGATCATCAATTCGAGGAAGAGGATACATGTTCTTTATTGTGGTTATGTTCAGTTCCCTGTAATCAACACACATACGCCATGTGCCATCTTTTTTTGGTACCAAAATAATTGGTGAACTAGATGGAGAGGAACTTGGTCAAATGGCCCCTCTTTCAATCAATTCCTAAACCTGTTTCTTTATCTTTTCATTCTCAATAATAGAAGACCTATACATACCAACATTAGGAAGAGGTGCATCCTGCTGCAAATGTATTTCATGTTGAATTTCCCTTTTAGGAGGTAAACCTTCAGGTTCTTGAAACAAAATATCATAATCAGATACCACCTTTATCAAGTCCTTTTTAAGTTTAGGATCACAACCTTTAAAGGATTCAGTTTGTTCAACATCTTTTGCTTTGACTATCATAAGCACAAAGTTCTTACTTGCATTTATTAACCTCTTCATTTGATTTGTAGAAACTAAAGAAAGATTAGTTTTCATGCGATGTGCATGAACGATATATTCAATACCATCCTTAGTGAGATGATTCCTGTTATCTTCCCTATAAAAGATAGCCTTCCTATCATACAGATATGGACTACCCAACACAATACCACAAATATGCAATGGAACCACATCTAGATTTACCTCATCCACAAATCCAAAAGTGATGTCAAACCTAAGTCTACACTATTTTGTAACTTGTAATCATGCATTATCACATACCCATCCAAGTGGATATGGCTTAGGGTGTAACTTAGTTTCCAATTGTAATTTTTTAACAATTTCTTCTGAAATGAGGTTTGCTTGTGATACACTATCAAAAAGAGTTTCAATTTTTGTATTCTTAGAAATAACTCTAATATGAAATAACTCACTTCTCTTTCTTTCATTAATAACGGGTTCATCTCTTGAAATAGACCAAGAAGGAATACTACCTTGGATGCTTGTAGTAGTCACCTTAGTTTCATCCCCAGAGTTTGATCCCAAATCATGTTGGCTTACTATTGTAGTAATCCTTTTGTCTTCTTTCTTCCGAAACTTTTCTGGCTTGAGCTTCGGATGAAGTTTCTAACATTTGGAAGCATCATGACCTTTCTTCTGGAAATGAGTACATGTAGGCTTATCTCCTTCCCTCTTCAAAGTAACTATGTGCTTACTTTTCCCTTTACCTTTAAACTTATTTCCATCGGGTTTGAAGGGTTTCTTGGAAAATTTTTCTTTGGTATTCTTCCCCTTTGTCTCTATGTGAGTTGCTTGAACACATACCTCATCAAGGTTAGTCAGATTAAATATCAATATCATATGACGTAAATAACTATGCAATCCTCCTATATATTTGAGAAGAGTTTCCTGAGTGTAGAGAGGTATACCAAGTACCAATGCTCTTTTACAAAATTCTTGTGTGTATTCTTTCACACTTTGTCCCTTACCTTGCCTCAAATTCTGCTAATCCATCATAGCTTGCTGCATATACTCTAATGGATCAAATTGCTTTTTAAGTGATGAAGTGAACTCATACCAAGAGGAAACAATTTTGCCTTGTGTGGCAAGATCCTCTTGAGATCTACTCTCCCACCAAATGAGAGTAGTCCCTCCAAGTCGGAGAGAAGACAATTGAATTTTAACAACATCTTTATTAAAATTTTGAATCCTACAATAAACTTCAATTTGACGGATCCAATTGTCTAATTTTTCAGCATTAAGTTATCCATTATACATAGGTAATTCAAACATAATATCAAGATTTAAATGAGGCATATTAAGATCAACTTTTATTTTTTGATTTTCAAATGGAGAAGGAATAGAACCATCAAGAAGAGATGGAGAAGTTGGTGGGGTTTAAGGGGGTTCCTCACCACCTCCTTCTTTTTTATCTTCTATATGAGATGGTCCACCTTGTTCACCTTTCTTTCGATCTTGATAGAGCTCCTCTACCATCGTTTGCATTCTCATGAAAGATTTCATAAATTCCCCTTCAGAAGGGATAGAAGAAGCTGCTTCTTCTCCTTTCGTTCAAGACATCCTTCCTCTTCTTGATCCAATCTCTGGATCAAACTTCTCAATTTCCCCTTCACCACGCTGAAGCTTGGATCTTGTTAACATCAAATCACAAAGAAAATGGTTAATCTCGCTCTGATACCAACTTGATATAAAATTCAAGATCGTTTAATGATGACGCAACCCTCCTCAATCCGCAGGTCAAAAGGTCCACGTACATAGGATATTTTCTCTTCCACTGGCCCGAAGAGATCCCAGAAATGGCTCTCCTATTTCCCTTTCAGGAAATCTGCACCCACAACAAAACCTCATGGAATCTCCCTTCGTGGTTCGGGAGATCGGACTTCACGATTCCGCAAATCCTATGGTCAAGCGCATTGTCTCTTAATCTCCGAAACCCAAAAACAATCAACACTTGACCCTTTCTCTCTCTCTTTCGGATTTCTCCTTATCGCGATTTCGGGGGTTGCAATGTCAAGCAACTTGTCCCCTCAACTTCTGAAACCCAAATTACCGAAACTCCGATGCGCTCTCAAGGTTGACCTTCCAACGATCCTTTACTCTGTCGGGACTTCGGACTTCGCGATTTCTTGAATCTTGATGCAAGGATTTCGGGACTTCACCCCACGAAACCCTGAAATGGTCAATGAAATTTGACTTCTGTGTCGATAGTGCGCCACCTGTCCACTCTACTAATTCTATGGCCTACACAATCCTCTCGTCCCTTCGGGACTTCACGTTTCATGATTTCGCGAGTCTTGTTGCAAATATTACGGAACTTCAATCTATGAAACCCCGAAATAGAAACCCACATGTAAATCCAACGACCCCTGTTGGCTTGAATCTATGGTTCTGCCTCTCCTAAGCTTAAACCTCTCGAAAGCACTCATCGTAACTCCTCTTCTCCTCCGTGAGATTTGATGGCTCATGGGACTTCACGAATTCTCCACAGAAAATTCTGACCGTCCGTTCTTTCCTTCTGAAGGACGTCTGCAACTTTTTACCAAAGTGTTTTTCCATGGTACTTAACCACCTGCGACCTAAACTTGCAATGCCTTCTCACTATTCCAATGCACAAACTTCCTGTGCTTTCTTCACCAGTTGTGGAGACTCTATCCCTTCTGAGCTTTCTCCAACTCTGAGTCTTGAAAAAGACTCCTGCACGCACTCCTTGTGGCAGACCTTCAAACACTTCCAAGTGTCGAACTTCCTTCGACTCTGCGCACACCCTGCAGCAACAGTTTTTCAATACTTCGCTCAGGTTCACAACTCTGAGACTTTACTTGACCTGCGTACTCCTTGCATGGCTCCTGTTCCTAGCTACACTTCTGTGGGAATAAGCACAAAAGCTATCTTATCTGATCTTTTAGAGACAAACCTCTGAACCCTTTTTCAACGCACTCCTTGCAGACAATTCAACATTTAGCATACCCATACAAGAAACAAATACAACACCATGAATCTGAATTAAGACTTCTTCTATTAACTCAAATCTCTGTACATGGGTGTTTTTCAAAAACAGTTTCTCTGTTCCAGCTCTGTATGCTCTTCTCTCTTGGTAATGTTCTTCACTACTATGCTCTCAATTGGCATAATCTATTTTACAATACACAATAAGGGTGTCTATATCCTGTTTCCCTCTCTCATTCTAAACTGTCTAATCTACACATTAATTTCTATCTACTTGCATTAACTATTGTAAATGCCTTTTACCTACTAAGGACGAGAGCGAATCACTCAAGGTCCTTTTACATTTTACAAGTGTGCCTCCACTTGATGACTTCAGTAATGTTTCAAGAAATTTTGTCAATTTGCACTGGGTGCTTTTCCAGCCGTCCTTTATCTCCGCGCTGGCTCGCTTGAGATGCTCCTGCATCATACTCCCTTGCTTGAAAATTTTCATGGGCTCCTTTCCATGAACTCGCGTATGGTGTGTCCATGCCTCTAGATCTCTGCTTCGTTCTCCTAGCTGGCATCTTCAACTGGATGGCCCTTCCACTTGACCAAGTATTCAAAGTATTTCTTTTGCCTCGTCTTCTTGCTCACTCTTTTGTCCAGTATGCGCTCCATCTGCGGCTTCACTGCAACTAGCATCTACTTTGTCCACTGGACCTCTGGCTATTCATTTCGTGTTCCTGTTTCCTCAACTTTATATGGGTACAAATCTGAGATATTGAATATTGAAGAAATTTTGATCCCATCGGGTAATTCAATCTCGTAAGCATTCACCCCAAATTTCTTTAACACCTTACATGGTCCGATTTTCTTCATTTTCAGTTTATTATAAGTTCCTCTTGGGAATATTTCCTTTCTCAAATGTGCTAAAATAAAACCACCAACCTCAAATTGAAGTTGTCTCTTGTGTTGATTTGCTCTGCGCTTATATTCCTGGCTCAAATTCTGCAATCGCTCCTTCACCTGGCTGTGAACTTCCTTCATCGCTTCTACGAAATCTTTTTCACTAGTGCTCCTAATTGCAATTTGTTCTGAATCTCTTAACTTAGAAACTCCTCTCAGCTGCATGCCATAGACAATATGAAATGGACTCTGCCCCGTGCTTATGTTAACTGAGTCGTTATAATCAAACTCCGTCTGTGGTAATATGTTGTCCCACTGGCTATGGTGTTCTGTCACTAGGATTCTCAACAAGTCTCCAAGATTTTTGTTCACCACTTATGTCCATCCATCCATCTGAGGATGATAAGTTGAACTAAATGAAAAGTTAGTTCCCAGCTTCTTCCATAAGGTCCTCCAAAAGTGTCCTATGAACTTAGTGTCTCGATCCGAAACTATACTCCTTAGTAAGCCATGAAGTCGAATGACTTCTTTGAAAAACAGATTCGCAATGTGAGTTGCGTCACTGGTTTTCTGACACTGTATGAAGTGTGACATTTTGGAAAATCTATCCACTACCACAAATATTGATTCAGACCCTCTTTGTGTTCTCGGCAACCCCAATATGAAATCCATGCTGACTGCATCCCACGGCCTCTCAGGTATTGGCAATGGTTGATAAAATCCTGCATTCTGTCTCTTTCCCTTCGAACGCTGGCAAATTTTGCATCTGTCCATGAATCTCTTGACATCTGCTCACATTCCCAGCCAAAAATATGACTCATTCAATTTTGTGAACATCTTTTCGTGACCAAAGTGCCTGACCAATCCTCCACTGTGTTTCTCTTTCAGCAAATTCTCCCTCATGGAGCATTTTGGAATACAAAGTTGATTACCTTTAAATAGTAATCCTTCCTAGATCATGTATTCTGCCCATTGGCTTCTATCTCTGAGAATTGGATTCTCAGCTGCTTCATACACCTCCTTAAAATCTGGATCATCTCTGTACATGTTCCTAAGATCATCAAAACCCAGTGTTTTAACTCTGAACTCCTGCAACAACAAACATTTCCTGCTCAAAGCATCAACAACCTTGTTAGCAGTTCCAAAAATATGCTTAGTTACAAAAGTAAAGTTCTAAATGTATTCAACCCATTTTACATGTCTTTGATTCAACTTTTCTTGTTGAGTCACAAACTACGGTGCAAGATTGTCACTATATAAGACAAACTCCTTCGGAATCAAGTAATGTCTCCATTTCTTTAATGCCTGAATAATAGCATAAAACTCCTTGTCATACGTGGAGAATTTCACCTTTGCTTCATTCATCTTCTCGCTGAAGTATGCTATCGGCCTATCTTCTTGACTCAAGACTGCTCCTATTGCAAATCCACTTGCATCACATTTCACTTGAAATGTCTTTTGGAAGTCAGGCAACAACAGGATTGGTTGTTTCGTGATTTTCCTCTTCAATAGATTAAAACTCTTCTCAGCCTCTTCTGTCCAGTGAAAAGATTTGTGTCTCTTCTTCACGGTGTCCATCATCGGTGCACTAATTCCACTGAAATTCCTGATGAACTTCCGTTAGAAACTAGCCAATCCATGAAAACTTCTCGCCTCAAATATGTTGTTTGGTGATGGCCAATTCTTGATCACCTCCACCTTATCTGGATCCATCCTCAATTTATCTGCAGAAATAACAAAACCCAAATAAATGAGCTCTGTCTTCATGAATGAGGATTTTTTCATGTTTATCAACAACTTCTCTTGCTGTAATCTCTTCATCATTGTAGCTAAGTGTTGTAGATGCTCTGCCTCTGTTTTACTAAAGATCAGTATGTCATCCAAATACACAATGACAAATTTTTTGATGAATTCCTTCAGGACTTCGTTCATCAACCTCATGAAGGTAATTGGCGCGTTCGTTAAACCAAACATCATAACAATCCATTCATACAACCCTTTGTTAGTCTTGAAGGTTGTTTTCCATTCATCACCTTCTCTCATACGAATCTGGTGATATCCACTTTTCAAGTCAATATTCAAAAAAAAATTGCTCCACTTAAGAAATCCATCAGATCATCCATCCTCGGCAATGGAAATCTGTACCTGATGGTTATCTTGTTGATTTCCCTTGAATCAATACACATCCTCCAGCCTCCATCTTTCTTTGGACTGAGTATTGTCGGAACAGCACATGGACTCAATCTTTCTCTAACCAACCCTTTATCCAACAAATCCTGGACTTGTCTTTTGACCTCTTCATTCTCCAACGGCATTAATCTGTACGCTGCTTTGTTTGGCAAACTAGCTCTAGGTATGAGAGCAATATGATGACTCACACTTCTGATTGGTGGCAACGAACAAGGTAGTTCGTCCACTACTATGTCAGCGAACTCTTCCAGCAGTTCCTGAACCTCTTATGGTAGATCATCTACCCTTGTGCTGGTTAAAACAATCGTTGGCTTCCTAACCACAATGAATTGCGGTTCCTCCTTCTTCTTAACCTATGTAAGAAGTTCCTTCCCGCTCATGAGAAGTACATTTTTTCTTACTTCAGGTTTCACCTCCTTATCTTTGATTGGAAGAAACATGTGAGTTATCCCATTCTTCTCTAGGGTGTATGTGTTCATCCTCCCATCATGAACCACATTCCTGTCATATTGCCACGGTCTACTGAGCAATAGATGACAAACATCCATGGGAATAACATCACAGAGTATCGTATCATTATATCCTCCTATCTTAAATTCAACTAAACATTGTTTAGTGACCTTTACCTGATGTCCTTTTTGTAGCCATGAAACTCTATATGGACTTGGATGTTCAATCGTCTCTAGCTCCATCTTTTCTACCATCTTTGTTGAAACGAGATTATCCGTGCTACCACTGTCCACAATGACCTTGCATACCATGTCCTTGGTTTTGCAAGCAGTCCGAAAAAGTTTGTTTCTTTGGACTAAACTCTCCACCTCCTTCTCTGGTGTTAAGAGAAATTTTTTCATCACCAGTGATCTTCCACCTTCAGTATCCTCTACCTCAACATTCCACCTCTGTGCTTTGGAAATGTGAGTCTCTCCACTCTCTTTCTTCTTATCTGGAAATTCATAAGATTTGTTTTCCTTCTTTCCACATGTGAAGCATTTTATTACTCCACCTCTTCCTCTTCCTCTACCTCTAGTATGAGGGAAAATATTATTATCATCATAATCTCCTCTCTGTTCGTTATGCTGCCCTGTCTGTTCAGCATATTTCCCTTGCTATGAAGTTCCACCTCTCTCAGTTCGAGCCTAAGGTTTCTTCCAGTCCTCCTTGGGTTTCTGAATTTTATCTTGGACAACTAATTTGCCTCTAGCTTGACTCCTGCCTCACCCTCTTTGACCCTGCTTTCGTCTCAGCTTCTCTTCATCCTTTAGAGCCATCTAATAAGCATATTCCACCATTCATATGGTTACCATGCTCATCTCATCCTGAATGTCATATCTCAGGCCATTGATGTATCTGGCAACTTTTTCGTCATCGCTTTCCCGATGACCTGCCCTGATGTTCAACTTGTAGAATTCTTTAGTATATTCCTTCACTGTCATCATTTTCTATCTCAAATTTTGCATTCTTCGAAAGAGAGTAATCTGGTAATCCCTAGGAATGATTTTTTTTTTCATCTTCGCAATCATCCTATCCCAACTCTTGATTTTTTGTTTTCCTTTGCAGCGTCTTTCAACTTGTAGTTCATCCCACCATAATGTTGCATGCCCTTTCAATATTTTGACGGCATGTCTAACCTTCTTGTCTTCCTCAACATCTTCATAGTCAAAATAAGTGTCTAGAGCTCTAATCCAGTCTAGAAGCTCTTCAGCATCCAAGTTTCCCTCATAAACTGGGATGTCCATTTTTTCCCTAGCACCCATCCTTGCGATAGCTCTAATCAAGCGTTCATTTGCAGCATCTTCCACTGAAATTTCTTCTTCTTCATGTTCAACTTCATTTTCACTTTCGAAATCACTAAGATCCCTAATACCGACTGTGAGCCTCTGTTCTATCTCCATGTCCTCAAGTTTGGCGCGTAAATCATGCATTTATCTTGCCATGGCTGGGTCAGTCATCTGCCTACCTCTTCTTCTTGGTATTTCCCTTTCCTCTTGTGGATCGGGTGTTTGCATGTCCCTTCTTCTTGGTGGCATGGTGAATCTTCCTTTTCCTTGCTACAGAAAACAAAGAATCCTTTCTGTGCTCTGATACCACAATTGACGCAGACGTCACCTCTACCTCGGCAGAGCCTCTATGCTGACCTCCCAATCTTAATGGATCGTTCTAACTTCACCTTCGAGCCGAAGTGGATCTTTCGATTCCTCACTAGAATCTCTATTAAAAACCCTATTCACAGGTCCTTCCTTTTCCTCTGTCACGGTCTCTGCGCATACCTGATCTCTCCTCGACAGAAATTTTGGGTTTCGGAGTTTTGCGATTCCTGTTGTCGAGAACCTCAGCCTTCTCGATCCCCTGATCTCCGATATCCTGAAATGTCGAAACAGCTTCAACAATGTTTAGTCCCTGTGGCTACCTTTTGGTCCATGTGACCACTATTCCATATGACTACAGTCCTAAGTCTTTCGCGATTTCAGGCTTTCAAATGCCGAAATGCATGGACCATTTGTCCGTAGGATTCTCGATCCTCTGAATCCCAATTTCCTGAAATGGTTTCCCTTTCGGGATTTTTTTCTTCGAAGACCTAGATTGTTGCCACATGTCCCCTCAAGATGGATGGTCCCCGTCACTTTGCAGTTCCAGGAAATCAAATGCTTATGGGTTCTTTCCCTCGGAACTCCCAAAGTTCCCATTCTCAACCTCCTATATGCTGAAATGATGTCAGCCGAACCCACAATGAAACTTTCCACCTTGTCGAGGTTTCAAACTTCGCAGTTCTGAAATGTGAGTTCTTCCTATCTTCAGGATTCGCGAAACATTGTATCCTGAAATGTCGATGGCTCCCAATCTCTGCCACGCGTCCCAACTGATGGACGGTCCTCGATCATTCATGATTTCGTGAAATCAAATGCTGATGTCCTCCTTTCCTCCTAAACCTCTAAAATCAAACATATGAAATGCCGACGAGCTCTTGATCGTCGCCACCTATCTCAACTGATGGACGGCCCTGATTTAACCTCGGGATTTCGTGACTTGCAATTCCCCGATGTCGCAGTTTCTCTGTCAACTCAAAACCCCAGTAGTTGAAATACCAATGGGTTCTTGATCTTCACCACGTGTCTCAATAGATGGACGGTCTAGATCGAGATCGGGATTTTCACTATGAAGAGACCCAATCTCGTGCCCTCAAGACTTCTGATATCCCAACACTTTTTGGGACCTTCACTCTGCGTGCGAGAGTTTATCCCTCATGCAACTCCTATTAGATCCTACGACTGATGGGTAACTAGGTGAGGATCCAATGGCTCATGGTCTCCTGAGCTTGAAACTCTGGAAACAGCCATAACCTCCTCGCTTCTCTATTATATCAGATGGTTGGCGGGATTTCGCAAATTCTCTACGAAGAATTTTGACCGTCTGCCTCTTCCCTTCGATGACTTTGCAAGTTTGAATCCTTCTGAGGGTTTCCATGACTTCGAGTCTTTCAAGAAAATCCTACATGCACTCCTTGCGAAAAACCTTCAAACACTTCAGTGTTGAGCACCTTTGACTCCATGCACTCCTTGTAGCAGTAGTCCTTCAATAGTTTCTTAGGTTTCAAACCCTAGATTCAAGCTTGGTCTGTGCACACCTTGCACGACTCCTGTGCCTAACTACCCCTTTGAGGAAATGAGAACAAAAGATAACCTATCTGAGATTTCAGAGACAAGACCTCTGAACCCTTTTGTCAACGCACTCCTTGCGGACAATTCAACTGCACTCCTTGCAGGAACTCTCGCTCAGATAGAGAAACAATTGAAATTCATTTTCTAATTCTTCCTCTCTCAGAATTCAAACATAATCCTGAAATCATTCATACACAGCATAGAAAGCAAATGTATAACAGAAAGAGTAAAATTATGAACATACCATTCAGCATACACATACAAGAAACAACTACAACACCATGAATCTGAATTAAGGTTTCTTCTATTAACTCAATTCTCTGTACATGGGTGTTTTTCAAACACAGTTTCTCTATTCTAGCTCTGTATGCTCTTCTCTCTTGGTAATGTTCTTCACTATCATAAAATAATACAATGAGGGTGTCTATATTCGTTTTCCCTCCACTCCTAAAACTGTCTAATCTGAGAATTCAAAGCTACCTACTAACATAAATGCCTTCTTAGTCCTTCAGACGAGAGCGGTTCACTCAAGGTCTGATTACAATCTATAAGTACGCCTCTCCTTAACTATTGCATTTACATTTGGCGCATCCATGTTCAAAAGTTTTTAGACAATTTATCATGTGTCTAAAATGTGTTGGCGCTTGCCCCATGCTCGCTTTACGTTGGTGATGCTCCTGCATAAAAAATGGCTATGGAAATAGGTTCAAGAATAATGAAATGAATGTCTAAAGAGTAACTGACTGCGTGAGTGAAAAATGGTCATGGAGTCATGGCTAAATGATCAAAGGAATCATGGGAGAGATCATGGTAACGATGGTGATCTTAATTATAGAAGTCATCTTAAATGAACTGAGTCCCGACAATATGTATGCATGTCCCCAACTTGCCACTTGTCATGTTGGGAGCTACTTTGGTCCACTTGTCCCCAACTTTGGAACTTAGGATAAAATAATTATCCATACTTTGTGTTTTAAAGAAATATTAATATAATATTCCTTTTTGGCTTAAGCTCTCTGGCTTAGCCCTTTCCTTAAATTTTGTCCCTCCCTTTCCCTAACTAGTGGAGTTTATTCCCCCATCTCTTTTATCGTGGTCAGTCTGTATGCATCGATGTATTTTATATTAATCATGAGACATATACAAAATAGGCTCACTGGCCTTTAACATCTAGGCGCTCTGGCCTAATTCCAAAACATAAGCATACCAGCTTATAATAACTGTCTCACCAGCCTATAGCACATATCATATACATAAAGGCTCGCTGAACTCAATATTGCGCGCACTTTAGTTACTGCGTGCGGTATCCGGGAATGAACATTGCACGCACTTTAGTTATTGCGTGGTATCCAAGAATGAATATTGCGTGCACTTTAGTTACTGCACCCGGTATCCAGAAATGTGCACACTACATCATTTTATTGTGCAGTACATGTGCGCACTATGCCATGAAAGGTGCATTACAAAATGATGTCAAAATAGCTCACCAACTTAAGTACACTTGCATTACATTTACAATTGGGTTCGGCTGAGGGATATTACAGATATGTATTCACATTTAACTGATTATAAATGACAACAATGAGTAATGAGTAAATGTTGAATGTTAACTAAGGAGTTTTGTGTAAGAGGGAAGTTTTGGAAAAAGAGCCCCACACTCATTCACCCCCCTTCTAAGTGTGGTAGTTGTGTCCAACAATTGGTATCAGAGAAAGCCTTCACTACAAGCCTTAGCAAGCTTAAAGGAGATCCATAGACACACAAATGGATGATGAAGTTCCAATCCTTGATGAGGAAAACTATTATACTTGGAGAATAGAGATGATATTACATTTGAAGACAATGGGAGAAACTATTTGGAAGGTAGCCATTGGTGGATCAGTTCCTTTGAAGAACAAGTCAAAGTCTGCAACTCAAAAGGAAGGAAAGAAGAATGATGCATTGGCTCTCAAGACCATTCTTAGTGGACTCTCAATCCCTATCAAATAGAGCATGGGACAATGCACTTCCACCAAGGATCTATGGCTAAATCTAGAGGAAACATATCAAAAGAAGAAGGAGAAGGAAGATATTGAAGACCATTCAATCAAGATTATCAAAGGTAAAGAATCATCAGAAACCCTTGATTGTATTATTTCAAAATTTGATCTTGAAAACATTTCAAGTGAAGATAGCACAAAGGAAGATCTCAAAAGCCTTTCAAATGAAGGTAAAGAATCTCTAAAGACTCTTGATTGCAATGATTCAAATTGTGATGATGTTGAATTTTTCTCAAGTGAAGAAGAAGATCTAGAAATAGTTTGTGTAAAGTTTGATGGTAGTTATTCCATGGATAGAATAGAAGAAAATATATTAGAACTTCAAAAGGAAATTGAAGAGGGTTTATATAGATATAGGAATGATCATTATTATACATGGTAAAACTATCTTTCGGATAACACTAAGAAGTTTCATAGGAGGAGTCAAAGGTACATCTTGAAGTTAAAGGTAATGCTCAAAGAACAAGAAGAGAGAAATAAGACTCAATTAGAAGAAAAGGAAGAAGATACCACAAGACTAAAGAATGAAAAATAAGATATGAAGGTAGATGATGAGATTAGAAAAATTCTTGAAACTATTGTCCATCTCAAGACCCAAATTGAAGAAGCTAAAAAGGTAGAGAAACTATTGAAGGATCAAATAAATGAAAAGGAAGAGTCATGTCATAAGTTAGAAGCTTAAGTTGTTGACCTTAGAAAGAGGTAGAGAAGTCAAACAAATTCTTGAATAGCTCACTAATATTAGATGAGATCTTGGAAAGTCAAATATCACCATATGATAAATCGGGTCTTGGATACAAAAAGGAAACTACACATGTTGAAGCAAGCACCTCAAAGAAGCATGGGGTAAGTCCATCAAATAAGGAAGACAATGTTGAAAAACAACCACCTACACAAGGCAAAGAAAATTTCAAAAGAACAAAGCAAGGAAGACATCAAGAAGTTATTCCTGGGACACCAAAGCAAAGGTATGAAAGTATTTTTCATGGGCATTGTTATTCATGTAATGAATATGGTCACAAATCTTTTGAATATAATGCTTATGAAAAGAAATATAATGGAAGATTTTATAACACCATAAGGTGTTGAAGATGTGATCAAGTAGGACACATTGTTGTTCATTGTAACACCATGAGATGCTACAGCTGTAGTGTATTTGGCCACAAATCCCAGGATTGCTGGAACACAAGAAGAAAGTCTGGGACACATCTTTGAAAAGATGGATGCTCAGAGCTCAAGTTCTGAGGAGAAGGGACATCTATAGAAGTGGGTGAAGAAGACAGAGCAGCCACAACAGAATGAAAGACTAAAGGGAAGCTCAAATAAGTCATCTACTGAAGCATATGTGGGTGACAGTGGTATCAGTGGTGTTAGCACTCTGTAATTTACCCAAGGCTACGGAGGCAGTCATAGAGGAAACATCAAAACCAATTCGAGTCTTGGATCTAGCCCTCAAAGACTCGGAGAGGGATATCTCTATCTGATATAACTTTGTTGGAAGAGGATATCATGCTAGCTATGCAGAATAGGGTTATGTTCTTGGGGTTTTCTGGTTGAGACAGCAAAAGAAGACCATTGGGCTATGGGGTCTATGACAAGTTTGAAATTGAACACAGGTCTATAAGGTATTTCCATAGGGCAAGGTAATGCAGACGTTGGATTATTTAGAAATAAAGTGATGTAAAAGAGGAACAGACAAGATAATCAACTACA
The DNA here is from genome assembly GCA_900067695.1 of Picea abies. Taxonomy (NCBI): domain Eukaryota; kingdom Viridiplantae; phylum Streptophyta; class Pinopsida; order Pinales; family Pinaceae; genus Picea; species Picea abies. The sequence goes on along the minus strand of CBVK0101044673.1, from coordinate 781 downwards.
ACAAAAAATCATCCAAGAATTTCTTCATTGTAGTATCAGAGGAAAACATTAAGATTCTCAAAAGCACTGCACAGAGTATTAGGGATAAATTATGTGTTAAATATCCTTTTGAAAATTAGAAAGAGAGAAACGTAATGAAGACTAATTAGAATCACATTCAACGAGGCAATAAAACTTCACCAATCATCGACACACGGGAATCTTATGAAAAAGTCCCTTTGTATTCCTGGTGAATCAGAAAAATGTTACAGGGAATAGCCTTCCTGGGAGTGAGATCAACAACCTTTACATTAAAAATCATCTCTAAATAAATAGGGGAGATCCCCCAACAAGTTTCGGAAATCCATTTCAACCTCCTCGGCCAAAAATAGCCATAAATCCCCAAAAATTTGGAACTGTCCGCCATGAAAGACGAGCCTAATTTCTGCAAAAAGGGGTCCGAACAGACATCTGTTTCTCTTCAACTATGACACATGGGAAAAAACTGAAGGAGGTTATTGTATATAGGCATGTGCAGGGAAAAAACCTCCTTTGGTTTCTCTAAAGTCTCCTCCAGCTAGTTGTAACAGCTCCTGCAAGATTGGGACCGTAACAGAAAAACCGAAAATCCAAAAAAAGAGGCTGAAAGACAGCTTCGATTCTCCCTTCTCATGGCACCTGTGCAAAAACTGAGAGATTTTTGTGTTCTTCAGGCCGTTACGGAGAAAATTCTCTCTCGGTTTTTAAAAATTAATTTTCATTTTCCCAGAAACGGCCTCGGACGAAGACATGCTGAACAGGC
>CBVK0101044671.1:0-10953 GCA_900067695.1 Picea abies | reverse complement strand
CTTTAATTTACACACATAGTTTGTGTTCTCTGACAACTAAAATCCTTCTGGTTGTTCAATGTAGACTTCTTCTTCAAGTTCCCCATTCAAAAAAGATGATTTTACATCCATCTGATATACTTTAACATTTTTGGAGCATGCATAAGCTAAAAGAAAATAGATTTCTTTCATTCTGGCAACTGGGGCATATGTCTCTTCAAAGTCGATTCCTTCAATATGTACATATCCTTTACATACCAATATAGCTTTGTTCCTTGTAATCTGTCCATATTCATTCAATTTATTCCTGAAAACCCATTTCGTGCCAATCACATTCTTATTCTTTGGTCTTGGAACCAATTCCCAAGTGTCATTTTTCTCTATTTGATCCAATTCTTCATCCATGGTCTTATCCTTGCTGGCTTCTTCAAAATAGTTTGGTTCAATTGTAGATAAGAGTGCTAGGTGTGTTTGTTGTTACCCATGATTTTAGTCAATCTTGATGATGTATTGATGATGGTGTACTCAGGACCCTCATAAGAACTTTCTCCTGAGAAAAGTGATATTCATCTCTTCCCAGAAAACTTACTTTTGAAGAGAGTTCACAGGTTGCTAATATCCTAGAGTGTGAGAATGACCCATTCTCGCAGGCTGCCTTAAGCTAGGGTGCGAAACTCTTGCACTGTGATACATATCTAGGGTGCAAACATTCTCTCATTCGCTCCTATATATTCATGGAATTCTCATGGAAAAGGTTAAGAAAGATTCATTGGAGAATTGGTGAAAGAATTGTGTGAAGGACCTAGCTTGAACAGGAGCTTGGGGACTCTAGCAAGTCTATCAAGAGGATTTGATCTTCTTCATACAAGGATTGAGAAAGTGTGTGTGTTGGAGCCAAGAGCCACTGAAAGGAAGCTTGCGACATCAAGGCGATCAGGTTGTATCTTCTACTTTCGATTAATATGATACAACGACATATCATTTTCCCATAAAGTCATTCTCACTTTATTGTGTAATTCCTTGATCATACACATAAGTTGACAGTTGAATATATTTTTCTATCTTCACTTTGGTTGGTTTGTGTTGTCTTGGTCTTGACCTCACGAGAGCATCGGAGCAAAACAGGAGCAACAGAGACCCTAGGAAGCGATACAAAGTTATGTTACTTGTTCTTCCTTATTAGCTAATTCAATGGTCAAAACTTAGGGAAAGAGTCATGTCTTGTCATGTTTTGTTCTAGATACAGGTGGATCTAGGGAGATCTGTTAGTGTCCACACCTACCAATTAGTCCAATAACAAAATTGGCAACTCCACTGGGGATATAAATCATTTTATTTGTGGTTTTTGGTATCTTTCCTTAGCCATTTTCTCTTGCCTTACCTTTCTCCATTCATATCAATCTCTGAGTCTTCAGGATACCCTAATAGACCCTCTGGGTCCAGAGGCCTCTTCAAATTTTGTGTCTTTTTCCAAAAATTTGATTAGTTTCAGACATTCTTGCACTGCACTCCACAGTGGCTTGCGAGAATATACTGAGTTCGCACCCTGCTTTTAGGTTCAGTGTGAGGTTCTCGCACTCTACTCAAAGCTGGCTTGTGAGAATGACCCATTCTCGCACTATGTAATACTCTCAGCCTGCGAACCCTTTTTTTCAAAATTTTGGCTTTAATAATTTTGCATGATCAACTGCCCAGATCAGTATAGGTGCCTAACAAGAGCTTCTTGGACCATTGGTTGATGTTTTCTTTTCTTTGTTCTGGTGCACGAACAGTCTTAGGAAATCAAGACTCTTTCTGTCCATTTTTCTTGACTTTTCTCTGCAAAGATATACTCTCTGATTTTGGAATCTAAGTGTGCTTGTTTTGTTAAGAACTGGAAATCGGTTGAAAGTTGAGCTTCTTTGTCTTTATCATTTGCTAATTATTTGAAAGATCACTTTTCTCATGCAATTGAAAAGACTAGTTTGGTTTGCTTGTTATTTTTGTTTCCATTGAAATATTGGTTTTGGTTTTTATCTATTGCTTGTTCATTAGTTTTTGGTTTTCTTCACTCTCACCATCATGGTGTAGGTCCTTTTTGAAAAGTGAACAACATTTTTCTTTCAAAAGCATTTTCGTCTTCGAAAGTATTGAAAATCAATTGTTGAAATTATTGGAAAAGAAACAAAAGAGAATTGCTATTTTTTGCATGATTTGTTGCAATTGCATTTTAAAGGAAATTGTGTCTTGTAGTTCAAGTTTGATCCAGAAAACTTCTCTTTCCCTCCTGTACATAGGATTCATTGAACGAAAATTGTTATATTTCATTCTTATCCATGCATCGTTGGGTCAGAGTCTCATACAACATTAGTTTCATCTCTGCTTCCTTTGAGTAACAACAACCCTTAATAACATTGCGCAATCGTAAAATTTAATTAGTAACTCTTTTCTAGGGCTCTATTACACCAACATTTAGCTAGGCTAGCTCTTTGGAATAGGTAGAGAGATACACTCTCCAAAGCACAAAACACACAATAGCATCTTGTGTTAAGGAGTGTTAAATTCCATTTACAACATCTTGTTCTGGGAAGCCCTTCTCACACAAGGGTCAAACACGAGGTCGCATTGATATTGACAGAGTTACTCACACTGCTTTGTTGATATCGGTGTAGAGATTACATGTTTTACGAGGGTCACTCGGAGGTATAACCACAATGATGAGTTGATTTCGGGCTAGATACCCTGCCCTTGCGTGTGGATCTGACTGTCGATTGTCCCCCCAGGATTTATTATTGTCGGTGGTAACCTTAGCGGCCTATCCTTATAGGGTATTACACAAGGTGACTGTGAAGGGGAAAGTCTTCACGGTACATGGAATCGACGTTGGCCAAACTCACTCGGGCTCCTTGGAGGGTATACCCACAATTATGTGTGGGAGCTTGCACCAGGGTGTAAGTCCGTTAAGTAGGTCGTCAGTGTAACTTTTCCACCCTAGCCTAGCCCCTTCTCATCTCGTTGTTGCGACGTTGGATTTCATCACCAACTAGTGACTTCAGAATTAGAAGGTCTTGATTGCTTGGTATTGTTTCCTAGATTTTGTTTACTAGCGCATGTTGTTTGTTTACCAAAGTTGACCATACGATTTTCTTCGTAAGTTTGTCACTCGTTTACAATAGCTCCTCCACGTCATTCATGTAGAATGCAGGGTTTATCTCCAGAGCATCTGGAAGGATCTCAACCCTTGCCTACAAGTTCACCTGAGGGCTCTCCTCAGCAGAGTGAAGTCCAAGACATTACCACGCCACAAGTGGAACAAACTGACTCTCTAGAACATTTTCGAATTACCAATACTCGAGAGGACTTTCGAATTCACCCCAATTTTGAGCGACCGTTTATGCGACTGAATTCTTCTGGAGACTTAGTTGTTACATCTTCTAGATCACCAGTTGGGCCCTTTCTAGGCATAGAAGGCCAAGATCCTTTTTGGTCTACAGGTGTTTTTCGAAGGGACCTTTTTTGTCCAGGCTCACCTGTGATTTCTGAAATCACCTCACCTGTGATTTCTGAAATCTCTAGTCCAGAGACAGTACCGTTTACTACCACCTATTACTTTCCTGGTATGGACGCCCCGTGATCTGACCACATCTTGACCATCCCTATCGAAATGGCCCATCACACAGATACTACGAGTGTTCACACCGGGATTACCGTGGTTATCCAAGCCCCCATTAGCACACTGCTCACGCCTAGTATCACCTCAACACTACCACACGGATACCGAGCGTTGAATGATTCCATTTCAACTCCTCCGCAAACCCCATCCGGCTCTCCTAGTGGTCCCTCTTTTTCTGGGCACTCTCTTCCCGGTTTTATTCTGACACTCCCTCAATTTCCTTTTGGAGGACCTTCCTTGTCCTCCACTGGCAGTCTTAATCCTAGTGGCACTATTCTTTCATTCACACCAAATTACCAAATTCCCATCGGTGGACAATTTCATCAAGGTGGTATGACTCAACCCCCTCTCAGCAGGCAAATTCCTATTGGAATGCAAATCCCAATTGGAACACAACCCCCAATTGGAACGCTTCCCCCAATTGGAACACCACCTTCAATAGGAGGACTGACCCCACCTTATGGACAAAACATACCTCCATCCTTGGCCCAGTATTGGAATCATCTGATACAACATCCTTCTCAATCGACTGGGGGGAAACAGTTTCCTGTTGCATCTGTTATAGCCCCTAATATAGGCCAACAATATCCGGGTACATCTAATCCTATTTGGGGTTCGAATTCTCAAACTCATGTCCCTGTTCAAGGATACAATCCCATGAGTTACTATCCTCTCCAACCACCACCGAATCTTCCTGGGTCTTCACATTATATGCAGACTGCTTATGATCCTACTGGTTTGCCGATGGGGCTTCCTCCCCAAAGCCACCAGTACCCGCAGGTGAATCGACAGTTACCCTTCTTGGCCACTTTGGATCTTCTGGATTTGTCAAGGATTTTAAATGATCCAATTCGTCACTCTCCCCAATGGCCTGCTATACCAGCCAAGCTACCATCAGACATCCCTAAATTCGATGGCAAAGCGGGAGAAGACCTGAATAATCACGTCATGACTTTTCACCTCTGGTGTTCATCCAACTTGTTGATGGATGACTCTATTCGTTTACACCTTTTTCAACGAACCCCCATAGGTTCTGCTGCGAAGTGGTATATAGAATTACCACGAGGTTTCTTCGCTGACTTCAACACCTTAGCTATGGATTTCCTCACACACTACTAGTTACCAATTCATTATGAAACAGGGACCAAAATTTTGAGTTCTTTCAAACAAAACAAAGCCACTCATATCTCCGATCACATTCATGAGTGGCGACAGAGACAACATCTCATTAAACTTGAACTCCCCAATCAGTTGCTGGTAGAGTGGTTCACCAAATCATTTGTGAATGACATTGGTCATGACATCGCCATGGGTGGAGTAGTCATGAAAGAGCAGGCCATAAGTCATGCTCAATACCTTGACCTCATTTACTCACAAACAGGTACCCTTTACGATTTACTACCTGACTTACCTCGTCCTTCCACTTCTTCCACTTCAACTACTCCAGTTGCTTTGCATGCAGCCGACGGTGTGATTGGCACTTTCCAGGCCCAACCACATTCTGCCTCAAGCACAAACCCCAAAACTGCTTCTTCTAATGTTCAAAATGCTCTGTCTCCTGCCCCTCCCACCAACAAGACTTTTGAGGTAAATGCAGTTCAATCTACCCCAGCCGGTAAAAAAAAATCCAAAAAAGGGAAGGGGTAAGAATAAGGAGGACAAAAATACTTCTCAAGCAGAGCAGACCAAAACTACCCCTGTTGATGATTGGGATAAGCACAAACCTCGATACCCTTGTCTTATCTGTGGTGATGATCACTACACGAAGGATTTTCCATGACGTGCCGAGGTCACTAAGTTCCTTCAAGGAGCTCCAAAACTACCTGCTCCGGCCATTTTGTCCCAACCCTTCCCGTCTCAACAACAGGATCAGTTGGTCATTCATGACCAACCCTCATCTTCTACTACATCTTATGTATTGATGTGTACTAGTGATTCAAAGCAGAATGACATTGCACTCACCACTCAAGCCAAATATTATTCTCCCTCTAAAGAGAAGGTTGATGATCTACCTCCTTCCTTGGTACAACCCTCTCCCGCGACTCCACCTACCAATGGTCCTCTTCATCTCAAATAACTGAGCCTCAACACAGCTCTTCAAACCCCCCCAAAGGGAGTCGTTCGAAAATTGGCTTTCAATCCATATGCTCGTGTTGCCCATAACTACAACATTGTTGAAGATCTGGCCCAAGCACCTTCTGCGATGTCAGCCCTCGAAGTCCTTCAAAGTTGTCCCACACAACAGAAGGCACTGTTGAAATCTATCGGTGGAATCAACCCAACGGATATGAATTTAATAATTTTTGACTTGGAAGATCACACTCCAAGGTTACCCCCTCAACTTGCATTCCAGATCCAAGTGGTTGTCTCTGACAAAAACATTTGTCGAACCGTTATCGATGAGGGTGCCTTGACGTGTGTAGTGTCTCTTACTTTCTGGAAAGCCATTGGCTCTCCCTCTTTGAATGAATCCCAGAACACTCTAAAATCCTTCAATGGCTCCAGTTTTAAGCCCTACGGTGACCTTCCTTCATTGCCCATCACGTTAGAAGGAAAAACGGTCCAAGTCGAAGTGGAAGTCTTCGACACTCCCCTTGATTATAATCTTCTGCTTGGCCACAGTTGGATTGATTCCATGCACGCAGTTGTATCAACCCTTTTCCATGTGGTACGTTTCCCACATCAAGGGAAGGTCATCACTGCTAAAACCCCACTGGGTTATGAGAACGTCAGTTTAGGCCTTATCAATAACTCTTCGTTAATGGGTACTTTCCCCATTCCACCGCCCGATGTTCCACGCTCATCCGTTGCTTCAATCAACATGATCTCCACCTCGATTCATGAACTTCCTACATCTCACGACTCCTGGATAGTACCTGACCCTGGAGATTATCTTTGTTACGGCAACAAAATGTCGTTAAGTCCAGTTGAATCTGCCTATTAGGCCATTCAATCACCAACCCTTTCTACCCCCTCTTTTGGTGAGTTATCTCCAGATCCTTTCCATGTCATTTTTCCCACTGACGAGATGATCATGTCTGTCATGGAGGACACCCCTTGGGACGATGGACATCATCGTTCCATCCTCTTTCTGGAGAAACATACCATTGAGAACTACCAATGGATATCGACCCCGTCGACCGTTGTCGTCATCTTAACCGTTCTTGGGTCCACACACGATGTGTTTTCCAAAGGGAACTTAAGAAATATCTCACCCACTATTCCCCTCGACATATCCACCAAACCTGAGATTGTCGAAAATGTCCATATCAGAGCTTCGTGTTCTTCTGACGAAGTCGTCACCTACACGTCCCTTTTCAAAGAGTTTTGTGACATCTTTGCCTGGAGCTACGAAGAAATGTCGGGTATCAACCCCGCCATTGTGATACATGAGATCAAGACATGCCTTGACACTAAACCCATCCGACAATGCCTTCATCCAGTTCACCCACGTAAAGTGGCTGCTATCAAGCTCGAAGTTGAGAAACTTCTCAAAGCTGGCTTTATTTACCCAATGGCTCTCACTGACTGGGTTTCCAATCTTGTCCCGATCGATAAGAAACAAGGCACAATTCATGTATGTGTTGATTATAGGGATATCAACAAAGCTTGTCCCAAAGACAACTTTCCTACCCCCTTCGTCGATCAGATTGTCGACGATTGCACCGGAAGTGAAATCTTCTCTCTGATGGATGGTTTCTCTGGGTATAATCAAATCAACATTGTTCCTGAGGATCAACATAGGACTGCTTTTATTTGTCCTTGGGTTACTTTTGCCTATCGAAAACTCCCTTTCGGTCTCAAGAATGCTAGTGCCACTTTTCAACGCGCTATGTCTTATGCTTTCCATGATATCAAGCACATCGTGCAACCATATCTGGACGATTTACCTGCTCACTCAATGCACTGAGTTGATCATCCAACCCACCTCCGAGCCATTTTCGTCCGCTGTCAGTTCTACCATATACGTTTGAATCCTCATAAGTTTGTTTTCTGCGTGGAATCCAGTTGAATTCTAGGTTTTATTGTTTCACGTCAAGGGATTAGGGTGGATCCTTTAAAGGTTGAGGCAATCCTTAATCTCCCTCCTCCTTCTACACTTCGCCAGTTACAAAGTTTGCAGGGGAAAGAAAACTTTCTTCGTCATTTTATCCCAAATCATGCCGAGATAACTCGTGGATTTACACGGCTCCTCAAAAAGGGGTCTGAGTTTGTCTGGGATACCATCACCAACAATTCTTTCGAAGCTTTGAAATTGTCCCTAATGCGTGCTCCACTTATTTTTCCCCCCGATTACAGTCGTGATTATTTCCTCTACCTTGCTGCCTCGGATTACACCATTGGTATGGTTCTCATCCAAGAGGATGATGCTAACGACGGACATGTTATCTACTACTTGATTCGAAGTCTAACGCCTACCGAAATCAAGTATTTACATGTCAAAAAACTGGCCTTGGCAACTGTCCAAGCCCTCCAATGCTTCTGGCACTATTTCCTCTCGCGCAAGACTATAATGATTTCTAACTCTAACCCTATGCAACACATTCTCACACGTCAATTGCTAGGGGGAAAATACTCCAAATGGATTGTGATACTCCAGGAGTTTGACTTGGAATTCGAATGCGCCAAGTCTAAGAAGTCCTTAGTGTTTGCTGAGTTGATATGCGACTTTCCCTATTCTGAAACGGAAAATGTCGCAGCTGATTCATTACCTAATGAATCCCTTTTCCTCATCAGCAATGATGATATTTGGTATGGAGATATCATTATATATCTCCAAACCCGGACTTTCCAGCCAACTTTGTCTATTACTGACTGACGTCGAATACGATACCAAGCTCATCAATATATTATTCTCGAAGATACTCTTTATCGTTAGGGGATTAAATCTATTTTTCGACGCTGCCTCACATTCAACGAAGCCAAGAGAGCTCTGAATGACTGCCATTCTAGAGCCTGTGGTGGTCATATGTTTGGGTATGCTACTGCCCAGAAGATCTTACGATCAGGGTATTTTTGGCTTTCTTTATTTAACGACTGCATAATCGTCGTTCAAAAATGCCATGCTTGCCAGACCTATAATAACAAGATACGGTCACATCCCGCTCCTCTTCACCCTGTGGTCTCCGTTGGTCCCTTTGTGAAATGGGGCATCGATTTCATGACATGTCACCCCCACTCGGCTGGGGGGCATGGATACATCATTGTAGCCGTAGATTACTTTACGAAATGGGCCGAGGTGATGCCGACATTTGACAACACTGGAAAGACCGCAACATTATTCATTTTTAATCACATCATAGCCCATTTTGGTGTTCCCCAGGCTATCATCACTGATCACGGTAGCCACTTTAGAAACTTCATGATGTCCGAACTTACTGAAAAGTTGGGTCTTCGCCATGAAAACTCAACGCCCTATTACCCACAAGCCAACAGTCAAGTCGAAGAAATTAACAAAGTTCTTATAACTATGCTCCGATGAATGATAGGGATTCACAAAACAACTTGGCACACAATGTTTTTTTCGGCATTGTGGGCTTACCGGACATCCGTCAAGTCTGCTACTGGGTTTACACATTTTCAGTTAGTCTATGGTTTGGAAGCCATTCTCCCGATTGAATGTGAGATACCCTCTTTAAAGCTAGTTGTTGAACTCCTACCCAACACTTCTACTGAGGAAGAACGTCTATTGTATCTTATGCGATTAGACGAAACTTGACGCAATGATACCGTAGTCATAGAAGCTCAGAAAAAACATGTCAAGGCTCAATACGACAAACATGTCAAGCCTCACATTTTCTTCGAAGGAGATCTTGTTCTCCTCTATGAACAAGATCGAGTTATGCTAAGAGCTAGAAAATTCGAAGCTATGTGGTGAGGTCCTTATATCGTTCGACGAGTGTTGGAAAAAGGGGCTTATGAGTTAGTAGATTACGATGGTATCCCTTTGAGTGAACCCAGGAATGGGTTGTAATTGAAGAAGTACTATGCATAAAATCACCTGTGCACGAGTACTTGTATTTTTATTGTATCATATTTCTTGTGTGTTACTATAGATTGCTTTTGTCGTTATCTGGTCTCTGCCCTTATGTGACATTGTGTTTGATTTCCAAATGTCAGAGTCTTTTCTACCCTACATTGGCTTCACTGATAGCGCTAGTCGTAGTACTCAGAACCTTGCTTCCACTACATGGGCAATTTACGCCCCTAGAAACGAACTTGTCTCCTTACGAGGTGTGTGTCTCGACCATGTGACCAACAATATTGCAAAGTATAGCACCATTATCGAATTTTTGATCGATGTTATCTCACTCAGAATCCGTCATTTGGTTGTGCGACTCGATTCGTGGCTTATAGTACTACAGTTAAGTAATGTCTATACTATTCGAAGTCCTACTTTGTTACAGGTGTATTTGTGAATTCGCCTCTTGGAACGTTATTTTGATTATATTGAATATCAACATATTCCTAGATGTCTAAATACATTAACTGATGCATTGGATAACTATGTATTAGACATACATTTGGATCATTTATAAATCAATCACATCAATTTTCACACAACATGAGATAAACTGGTAGAAGTTGTATGTATATATAACGATCAAAAGAGTTTTTTACAAAAAGTTCTGTCCGAAGACCAAAATGTCAAAATCTGAAGATCATAGCTTCTACAAAGTGATGTCATGGATGACGTTCACGGCAGCACACGACTACCTAGGAAACCCTACGGAGCAGTCGACCAATGGAATCTGACACTCCTACTATATGACACTGATAACGTCGTGGAACCTCTCCAAGAGACATGTCTGGAATATCTGTTGTCAAACCCTCTAGGTTTTGTTCCACCGCTTCATAATCCTCGGCGTCCCATCGTGGCACTGGCGCCACCTCTCCTCATCGCTGAATGGGAGAAGTACCAGGATGTCGGTAAGGTCCCACATTTGTGTCATCAACAACAAATTTTGTTCTTAGTCCTTGGACGAACATATAAAAAACATTTTCATATGATAACATTCACAAAAACATTTAAAAAGAAAAAAAATGTGTACTTCTTACCAAGTTCCCCCCACTGAGCACCCTCGGGCAAGACCAAGTCCGGATCTCCTTGGAAATCTAACCTGGCATAAGCATAATCATCGACCATCAGCATCTGTGGTCGCAACCAGTTGAATAAAGTATCATCATACTTGATAATTGGTCCAACTACGTGCCGGGCCATGAGCTGACACCATCTCATCATTCTTGGATCTGTGGGAGCCGAAAAATTACACTCAACCTGTAGCCTCAGTAACAAGTGAGATCGGAAGAGCGGTTCAGCA
>CBVK0101044670.1:0-16167 GCA_900067695.1 Picea abies | reverse complement strand
AGTACCCCAGGAGTGCACTGGGGGCCCTAGACTTATCTAGGGTCTTAGCCATCCTCCAGGAGAATGGCTCTCGCAGCTGCTTATAAATTTAACAAGGACATAGGCCTTATGCACTACTTTTTGGGTCTAGAGGTTTGGTAGGATATAAGTGAGGTCTTCCTTGGACAATGGAAGTACACAATAGAGATTTTGAAGAGATTTCAGATGCGTTGCAAACCCTTGGCCACTCCATTGGTTTCAATAATGAAGTTGTATGTTTATCTAGACTCAGATTTGGTAGATCCTTCTGTGTATAAGTAGTTGATTGGTTCCTTATTTATCTTGTAAATACCAGGTCTCATATATCTTTTGTAATGAATACATTGAGCCAGTTCATGGTTGAACCCAAGGACATTCATTGGAACGCTGCTCAGCATGTGCTCTAATACTTGAAGGGCATGGTTCATTATGGCTGGATGTATGTGGGAGATGGCGATTTGGTGTTGCATTGTTTGTTGATTCTCACTGGGCAGGAGATGCTAGCAATAGAAAGAGCACTTCAGGGTTTTGTTTAAGCTTGGCCACAGGTATGATTTCCTGGTACCGCAGGAAGCAGTGGACAACTGCACTCAGTTCAGTAGAGGCAGAGTATATGGCAGCCTCTTCTGCTAGTTGTGAGGTCATATGGCTTCACAAGTTGACAGCAGAGTCAACTGATGAGATGTTGGACCCTAAAGTTGTTTACTGTAACAATCGGAGTTGCATCAAGCTCTCTAAGAATCCAGTGTTTCATGATTGCTCCAAGCACTTTGATATCTGTTAACATTTCCTCAGAGACAGTTCATAAGGGAACAGTGGTTGTTGAGTATGTTCCTTCAGATTTGCAGGTGGCAGACATTTTGACTAAGACCTTGCCAAAGGGGAACTTTGAGATGTTGAGGGCGAGACCTGGTTTGGTGGAGAACGCCTTCCATGCAAAGAGGGAGTTTACCTATTGCTTTGTATGTTTTCTCCTTCAGTGTCCAGCAGATCCAATTTCCAGAGCTGAAGTCTGTGCAGCATGGATTGCTGTGAGTGAGGAGGGCACAGCTAATGAAAATGGAGCTGCTGTGTGTGAGGAGGGCACAGCTAATGAAAATGGAGCTTCAGTTTAATAGGCAGCTTGTGTGTGAGGCACATTGCATGCTCGTAGCATGCATGCACCATATTTAGCATGCCTTACTTAGAATTGTTTTCCAGTTTAGGAACAACTGTCCTTTCTTAAATTAGAATGTGTGCTTTTCTGTCGTAGTTTAGGCTCTTTTCTTACCTTTAGTTAAGTGCTTTTATTAAATTAGTAAAAGTGCATAACCAGATTTAGCCTAGGTGTTTTATTCCAGGCAGGGGTTTGGGTTAGGGCTCCTTCCTAACTTAGGTGCACCATGGGGATGGTTAAATTTTTGTAAACTCTAGTCCTCTCTTAGTCTATAAAATGGGGATGGTTAAATTTTTGTAAACTCTAGTCCTCTCTTAGTCTATAAAAGAGAGATAGGGTGACTTCACTAGACACACAATTGAATGAGTTAGTTTAGTTTTGAGCTACTAAATAGAAGACAGATGTGATTGGTAGCTAGAGTCTTCTGTTTGCTGTTCATATTTCAGCTTGTTCGTGTTTGTAGATCTAGCTTTCAGATTCTACTGTTTATAGGAGGTTGAAGGCTTCATTAGCTGTTAGGATTTAGGTTTTAAAGTGCAGGTCTGCTTACCATTTTCTGAAATTTAACAGAGTTAACATGAATTTCTGTCTCCTACCCTGATTAGTTGGTATGCATCGTATGAGCGAGAGGACCAGTAATGGTCATTCAAATGGACAATGAATTCTTCATAGGCGTTGAAGTAGAGAGTCTTCTGTCAAAAAAATTACATGTTAGGTTGTTTGAACAAGGCTATACAACTTGTTGATGAGCTTTCTTCCTATTAGTTGTAAAATCAAGCTGTAACTATGAGTGAAACACACAGCCTAGCATCCTACAAGGCAATTTTATTTCCATTTACTGCATGTGAACTGGACATGTGGCATGTTTTTCCTATGGGACATCTCATGCATGACCCTTTCATGGTAGTTAGCATGTGTCCATCTGTTGCCCCATAAGAATGAAATCACAACATTCTTGTCATATTTGAAGTTTGAACAATTATCTCATCTTGGGCATTGTCAATAGGAGCATCCTATCTCCAGAGAAATGTGCATTTGAAATATTTGCTGAGATCAAGTAAAAATGATGTGTTGGTAGACATGATTTTTTCTTTAAATTGTTTTCCAGGGTGGAGATCTGAGATACTGCCAAAAGTGTGGCCAGTACAAACCCCCACGTGCACATCATTGTCGTGTCTGCAAAAGGTGTGTACTAAGGATGGTAGGTACATGAAATTCTTTTATCTTCGATTTTCACTTACTTTGGAGATGTTGGTGCTTACTGGTTTTTGTCATAGCTATTATAATACATTTATAATAGATCTATTCTATTTTTACTTACTAAGGCCATAGTTTTGTGAGGTTAATGGAACATACAGTTTGATAACTGTAATAGCAAAGCTCAATCTTATTTTGATAAAGTTTTATGCAGTAGGTTTCATATCAAGACTTGCTAACTTGCTTGATGATGGGTGTTTGTTACAGGATCATCACTGTGTGTGGATAAATAATTGTGTTGGGCATGAAAATTACAAGGCTTTCTTCCTATTTGTACTATATGTTGTTCTAGCATGCATCTATGCACTGGTAATTTGTAAAATTTCTCTTACAATCATTGTCTTAAATGAAATTTGTTTAAAAAATTTGACCATGGAAGGTGGTGGGGAACTCTGGATTGTAATTTTGAAGTTGGTGGGTTGCAGGTGCTACTTGTAGGCAGTGCAATCCAGGAACTCCATGATGAAGAGAGACGATCTGGAAATATTTTCAAGACTTCTTATGTGAGCTCCTTGACTTGAACTATATCAAAATGTTGCATATTCTGAGTGAGACATTAATTCGAAGGGACTAAGCCCTTTCAATATGTACATTCTTATTAGGACATTAATATGAATGAAATCTAAGCCAGAGAGTTCATATATGTGTAACAGTTACATACCATAATAAACTTATGTTTTCTGTTGTCTCAGATTCTCTGTGGATTAATTATTATTCCCTTAACTGTGGCATTAATAGTGCTCCTTGTTTGGCATATGTATCTCCTTTCACATAACAAGACCACCATAGAGGTGAGTTAACTGCTGTTTCTCATCTAGCTACTATAAATTGTTGTATCTCAAGATTCAGTTTAAATCGTATAGCTTTAAGAGATTGTTTTCCCAGGAACTGCTTGTCTGTTTTATTGTTGTTGCAGTATCATGAAGGTGTGCGAACTATGTGGTTAGATGAGAAAGCAGGACGAGTGTATCACCATCCATATGATCTTGGACTTTTTCGAAATCTTGTTTTGGTAAGAGAATTTTCAGCTTCTCCTGCCTCCACCTCTTGCTACCTGAGCATGAAAAAATGAAGAGAAATCCGAAATACATAGATACAAAACAAACATGAGTACATCTCAGGCAACTATCTTCCAAGGGCAGATTCAATTGTTTATATTTTAGTGATATATTGCTATTTATTATTAGGCTAGTACTTATCACTGCAAGTCTAAAAAAGTATATGTGTTCAGTTCATCTAACAGGCGTTGTGTTTTCCAACGTTGTGGCACCAATCCTGTTGTTGGTACTTTTTTATAATTTAAAGCATATTATTTCAATTATTATAAATATTGTGTTCTATAACTAACATTGTTTAATGGTATTTATAACTCTTGTATGCTACTTTTAATACATTTTACTAAGCCGACTTAAATGTATTAAAACCGACTTTCAGGGTGTTCTTGCAGATGACCATTTTTTTTTAGTGTAGTATGTGGAGAGGCATGTTATCACTTACTGGATATATTGCAATACTCAGAAATCTGCCTAAGTATCCTCACAAATAGGATAAATATGCAATAGTTGAATTATATCAGCAAAGTTGAATGTCAATATGGCAATATCATCTAATTAAAATGACAGTTTGGATGGTTAACAATGGAAGCCGCTGAGCCCATTTAGTTGCAAGTGTTTGCACCTGACCTTTCTGAACAGGTACTCATAAATCACTACTAATCATGTTTGTAGTTCATCTAACTCATTGACCTGGCAAATTCTGTTGATGCTGTTGTCAAGAGTTACTGGCTGATGCAACTAGTCTTCTGTCAATGCAGACACTCACTGCTGGGGATGCAACTAACTGTAGTTATGATGCAAATGTCATTGCCCCTGTTGCAACTACTATGCCATGCCAGGCAGTATTTTAACTTTATATATTATATCTGGTGTTGTATTTATTTACACACATCATGGACGTGCAGACACGTGCATGTACTTGGATATAAACACATAATTGTCAATTTGGAAGTATGATAAGATGTGTAAAGAATAATGAATGAATCAGCTCTATTGGGTTTCAATATGCCAATAAATAACATTGCCTCGGATGCAAGATAGATTGACTGGTTGCATTGTGCAACTGTTCAATCATGACTTTTCTCAACAGTTAATCCTTAATCAATACCAATCATGTAACGGTTCATCTAACTTGTCCACCTGGCCAGTAGTGAAGCAGCTGCTGCTGCTGCTTGTGATAGAGTATGTTTTAATAATTGTCATATCTTAATGTGATATACTCAGCACAGCATAGTATCTTTATGATAGGAGTTAATTAAAGTGACTTAAGTGATTAATTTTGTCACGTCATATTAATAAATAAGGTTGTAAAGGTTAATTAGCATCTAAGTTATGTCTTTACATGATGGTAGGTGGTTGTATGGGTCATTGGTGATTGTCTCAATCACGAGACATCTTTGTTTGTGTATCTTGTTATGACACGTTGAACAATATCATCTCTTTCTGTCTGTGCAATTTTACTGTGTATGTGCATAATTTAATAATATAATATATACCAAAGCCATGGTTAATTCCCATCTGGGAAGTCAAAGTGCGACAACACAGGGTATTTGGGGAGGCACCGCGAGGACGTAAATCATCATGGGCGGATCAACACAGGTGTGGCCAAGAATCTTGGCACAGGGGAAGCAGGGGTGTGCGGTAGCGAATCACATCAGGAGCAAAGTGGAGGCACACGAAAAAAAAAGTTTGCACACGTTTTAACTTTTGATTGATATATTAAACTATAAAGGGGTTTAATATATTAAATTTTTTGATGTTTTAAAACTTAGGAAGAAAAAGAGAAATATTAAAAATATAAGGGGAAGACTTGATCTTGGAAAATTTGAGGATTGACATGAAAAGCAATATATTTAAAGGAAGAATGTGATGGCTTGGGCTCATAGGTCAACTGGAAACTGGCTTATTATAGGAAATAGACAACAGTTCCTCATGACTGTCAACAACTAGATTTGGTGGTTGTGTTTTTAGATGATTGGGCTCATAGGTCAACTGGAAACTGGCTTATTATAGGAAATAGACAACAGTTCCTCATGACTGTCAACAACTAGATTTGGTGGTTGTGTTTTTAGATGATTGCAGGCACAAGGCTTGCATGGGTCTAGAAGGCTGACAACAAGAGTCTATGCACTGTAGGACAATGTGGGAGGTCTGAAAAATAGCTCCTAGTGGTCAGAAAATAAGTTTGACGGTAGATGGGTTGCAGGGTGTGAGAAAACCATCTGATGACTCATGTGGGGTAGCATTGTCAGCGGAGTGATGTTTGTAGGTGATGAATGATCATCCTGATGGGAAAACAACATAGTAGCAGGTGTACTGCTCCCAAGAATTGGGAGCCTATACCTTCCGTATCGTTGCTCCTGGGAGCTTTGCAGCTTGTCGGAAATGCTCCTTTTTTGTTGGGAGCTTCTTTGGGAACTTGGGAGCTTGATTTGGGTGCTCCCTTTTTTTAGGAGCTTGTAGAATCTCCCTGTCTGTGTAGGAGCTTGTAGAAGCTCCTTGACTATCAGGGAGCTTCTGCAATCTCCCAACCATGTGGGGCCTGAAATCCTATGAAATTTTTCAAAAATCAATTAAATCGTTGTTGTTTCTCATGCCAGAAAGGTGCCAAAAATAAAAAATCAATTGAATCTATCAATTGTGCCATTTAAAAACTTTTCATGGCTATATGAAATAAGAGGGCTCACACCTCTTAGCTATTTAGATCTGTTCACACTTAAAATATACACTATCAGTGTGCTTAAGTGAATAAACATGGATCTTTCTACAACAGTACGAAGTTATTGAACAACTCTAATTGATGTCTTAAATGTCTCTAGCTAGCTAACATGATTCCTAGTGATTGATATTGCAATATAGGATCATAAACAACATCAAACTCAAAATATCAAAGGCTTTGAAAGTTTTATGTTTGATGTTAGTTGAAACAATCCAGTTCATTCACATGAGAAATAACTTAAAAGCAGTGGTTACCATCTAAAAAACGCAGAGGCACCCAGGTACTAATCACTCTTGGGAGAAATAATAGAGCTGGAGTTGCAACAAGGAATTAAAAAAAGATTGAATCTCATGGTTTATGA
The DNA here is from genome assembly GCA_900067695.1 of Picea abies. Taxonomy (NCBI): domain Eukaryota; kingdom Viridiplantae; phylum Streptophyta; class Pinopsida; order Pinales; family Pinaceae; genus Picea; species Picea abies. Next base: position 9,601 of record CBVK0101044670.1, on the reverse strand, counting down.
AACTATTGGTGGTTTGTACATCTATAGATATGCATATTGCTTGAACAAACTCATATATATAGTCATGCATAGTTACTAAAGGGTTGATTTAAGGTCTCACAAATCCATTTTATGTATATCTTGCAAATTTGTGTGAAGCTTCTAGCCGTACTGGATACTCGTATCCACTTTCGAGAAACTTGTGCAACAGAGGAAAATAGAAGACGACCACTGGAACATGAATTTGTGCAGTGTTTGAGAGTCAATTTGAGCACAAGAACAAACTGCAGAAAATTAACACAAAGATGGATATGGTTTTTGATGGAAGTGTTGCTGGCGGCAGATCAAACTGAAATTTTGTGTAGGCTGATTGAGGTAGAATGTAGGCAGTGGTTTGCAGGGGCGTAGAATCAAAGAGAAATCAGCAACGAGTGTATAGCTACAACAGGAAATTGGCCGTGAACAATGCACACAACAGGAAAATATTAATGAATATTTCACACAACATGAAAATACCATAGCATTTGCCTGGATTGGCACCTGGAAATTTGATGTCTGCAGGAAAGATTATGTGGGATAGAGATGAAGGCTCCAAAGGTTTGTTGGAAATGTCACACAGGTACTGTATCATTCAAAATTGTTCCTTGGAGACCTTCCAAGGGAGTACTAATGACCACTGAAGAAAAGTTATTCTGTCACCAATACTCCTCTACCTTTGAAACTAGTTCTCACTAGTTTCAAGGGGGTATCCCTGAGAAAAACTTTAACTTAGTTATCAGATTTTTTCAAGGTAGTACAAGATTAAATCTTCCTAATTAATAGCCCTAAAAGGTTGAGATCATAAGCAAAGAGGGCCAATATGGAATTCTCAACAACAAAACAACTTCATAAATTAGGCGAACTTGCTTTTATTAATTGGAGATGCTAATACATAGTTCTGGTATAAATGAAGACAAGTCTGCCAGGAACTGGAGGGTATGCAGACCATAGTTACTACTCAAGATCTTGTTAACTCATGAAACTATCAAATTGCTGCTACAGACTCAAACAATTGGACAAGAAAAAGACAAGAAGGCTTGGATGTTGAAGAAGAGTGAATGGAGGTGCTGGTGATTTGCTTTTCTCCCTGCTTCTCCTTTTATGCTTGTAGATTCATTTACATTTTGACATGTTTCAAAATAAAACTCTAGTCTGAATATAGCTGCCATGCAAGGCCTGCCTATCTAAATACAAGATGATTATAAAACAATACTAAGAACAACTCAAGGATAGGCGCCTAGGGTTGATGATTACGTGCACAATCCTCAATAAGAAAAGCACATTTCCTAGCAATAAATGGCACACTCAACATTGCCCAAAAGATTCCTCAATAAATTCGTCCTATATGCAAGCAAGAACAACACACCAAGTCTGGAAAGAATAGCAGCCAATCTGGATTGAAAGAAAACGTTCAGACTGGTCACAAACTGATGATCAACCTCCCTAACAGTATGGATGAAATTTAGATGCTGAAGATGAGCTAAAGCCAGCTAAGAAGAGGTGCCCTATAGGGCTCAAAATAGGACAAGATTAGAGCAATAAAGCAGGGATAAGTCTCTCCAAATCCAGTGCTCAAGTTCTGACTGAAATAACACATGCAAGTCATGAGAAAGTCCTCAAGATGGGTGTTGAAAGTGTCCATGTATATCCTCTTCGGACCTCAGCAGCATGGAAAAGATAGCCATAAATAGATGAGAGAAGATAAGAGTATACCTCTTCTGCTGAGTGCGCATTTACTCTTCAAAATGGAACAAAATCATGCCCAAAATACCACAAGATAATCTTGGAAAAGCAAGCTGAAAACAACTCCAAAGAAGGTGCCATTTCCTAGCCATTCAATATGCCAAAATCATCCAGTATGACAGCCCTTGAAATCTTGGAAAAGCAAACTGAAAACAACTCTACTGAAGGTGCCATTTCCTAGCCATGCAATATGCTGAAATCATCCATCACGACAGCACTTTGAAAGAGGTTAGGATTAGACTCCACAACTGGCAAAAATATCCTTCACCACAGCACTTGGAATGAGGTCAAGTGGGTTGCCCAATTCCTGCTATAAATGGAACAAAAGATCTCACAGAAGGTTAGGACATATTGGAGGCCAAAAATAAGATTGTTTGCTTTGCAAGGAAACATCCTCTTCTAATGCAATAATAAACCTCAATGTTGTTGATCTTACCTTCAACGATAATGCTTCAATCAACAGAACTTCTGCCAAGCACCCTCCACTATTCTGCAAACCATATTACTTACTCTGGAATGCTTCTTTGAAATGGGCTATCAATCATCATAGGAGTGCCTTCAATAACTGGGTACGAAATAGACTTTGCTGTCTTTGCAAGCAACTGCTACATCAAGCTTAATCAATCCTAAAAGTGGCACTGGTATAAGCTGGAAGCATGGGCCAATTCTCCTCCTGCAAATGACAAATGGAACCAGCAAGATGGGTGCTGTTCTCAACTGCAAAAAGAGTTACAAGCCTGCAAAAAACCCTCAAGAACAATGGTGGTACAAGTCAACCCACACATGGAGGTGCCAATCCTCAACTGGAAGCACCATACAAGAAAGTGAAAACAGCAGCTAGTGTATCCTCAACATAAATGGCTAAAAATCAAATCTGGAAATTGCACAAGTTTTGGACAGCTGAAAATGTCATTAATATGCTCAAGATGAAGTTCATGTACATACCATAGCCTTCTCTCACTAGTAGAAACCATAGCTCTCCAAAACCCTAGCTAGGGAAAACCAAGCAAAACCCTAGTTCAACCAAGGAGCTCCAACAAGTCCTCCAAGGCAAGATGTCCTCTTCCCTTCACCAAATATACCCTAGGGTTTTATCACAAAACCCTAATCTCAAAACTCCAAGGGACAAACCCTAACCCTAAACTTCAAGATGCTCCAAGAAAACCATGAAACCCTAGCAACTCCAACAGAGAGAGATCAATGTTATGACCCAAAGGGGGAATATGTAGGGTTAAATGTATATGATATGACCCCAAGAGGGGGCATATATGGGGCTAAATGTACATGTAATGTGTAAATATATATGTAATAGGGCCGGTCTAATAGTAAAGGGGCTTCATGTGTAATTGTTAATAGGTATATATAGAGATCATGTATTCATTATTGTAGTTAGGTGAATTGGGATATATGAATGTAATTGGTTATTTGGAGGAGGTTCTCCTATTCTTTAACGAGTTATTATATAACTTATCTATCTTGGAGTTGTGCTCCACGTTCACATTTTGTACATGGTGTGTACTTTTGTTCTGTTATGATATTTCAAGCATTTGGTTCATTACATATTCTTGCAAGATTTCAACTTAAAATAATCAATTTCGCTTCATGTTATTTTGAGTACCCAGAAAAGGGAAAATTCATAGAACGTTTAAACTACAACTTTACATTATTTGATGAGCTTCTCCTTAGAGAATTCAAAGAATTTACATTTGCACGTAACACTTTTTAAAAATCCAACACACTCCACTTATACAATATTATGTATAATATTTTATAATTTTATATTACCAATTGTAAGTTACAATGGTGATAAATTACATTGCATGGATTACTTTCTCCTTCATAATCCACATTGAAAAGTAGTGTTTTACATCCATGTATAATTTTCACTTTTTTCCTCCGCATTGATCAATTTTTGTTGCATTCTTTAATTTTTTCTTCTATGATTCACATTGGCACATAATGCCTTAAAGATATCAAAGGTGTGTCACTCTATGTGTATATTGATACATGTTAATAGTTTATATGTGATAAGTCACAACTACATAAGAGTTATCTCTCGTAAATCACTTTGCCTAAGATTGAATATAGAGAATGAGTCTTCAACAAAGTTCTTCGAAAACAACCAAGGCCCTACACCAGCCACCATGGTTGTGGCTACTCTTCTACCCACCCTTCTATAAGTCTCTAGACTTATTTCGTAATTCCACATGAAGCACATTTATCCTTTACGTTGCCTCAATGGCCTTAAAGATGCAACAAAGCAATTTCCTCTATCCCCGCATTAGTGATAATGCCATGCTTAGAGTAAGACATTCTTCTGGCCATTTAGATGTCGACCCCTTCAAACATAACTCCTCTTTAGAGGAGTCCGGCTCAAGTTCTTTGATTGCAAAAAGGGTCATGCCTTGTTCTAACAAGTCTTCGTGTTTTTCAAGCATCAAGGGCCACTACCCTCAAAATGGAACTGCCCACCCCTTATTCAAAGATGTTATAGCAACTTGTTATCATTGATCTTCTACCTTCCTCTTCTATAATTCTCTAGACATATTTTGTGATTCCACATGAAGCACATTGATCCTTCATGTTGCCTCATTGCCCTTGGAGATGCAACAAAACAACTTCCTCCATCTCTGCGTTAGTGGTAGTGCCATGCTTAGAGTAAGACCTTCTTTTAGCCATTTGGATGTCGACCCCTTCAACTATCCCTCCTCCTTAGAGGAGTCTGGCTCAAGTTCTTTGATTGAAAAAAAGGTTATGCCTTGTTCTGACTAGTTTTCATGTTTGTCAAGCATGAAGGACACTACCCTCAAAATGGGACTGCCCAACCCTTATTCAAAGATGTTATCGCAACTTGTTATCACTATCTCCCAACGAGATGAGGATTGTTCATGGAAAAATCCCTTTTGGTTACAACTACTAAACTCAATCCTTTGGTTGTTAACCTTAAGGATAATTACATCAACTCACACTAGCTGATTTGCCACTTCGACAATCTTTGGCCAAAGTCTACCTATGTTTACCCTTAGATTTTATGCCCGTTGAAATCAATTGAATTTAGATATTTTTTTATCCATCCTTGTGTCAAAGGCTTCTTCTTTGTTGATTTTTTGAAAATTAGAGAGCAAGACGAGGCCTTGAAAATGGCCCTCAGTTTTAGGGGTGTGTTGGCCTATTATATGTCCTTGACACCAATCCTTTGAACCCTACATAGAGGTTTTATCATCCTTCCCAATTTGGGTGAGGATTCCAAACCTACAAAATTTGAATTCCCTACAAGTTATCAGGGAGTGTCTAGGACTCCCTGGAGAGTATTTTCAATCTTAAAACTACCTATCCAAGGATTTGCATTGTGATGGATCTAAGTTACATCTTAACAAAGTTAATCCTTTCAGATGTGGAAAGTGTTATGTAGACCCAAAAGTTGGACTATGAGCAAGTGGATTTTATGTGCAGATCTTGATTTGAGACTAGCCATATACATAATTATCGCCCAAAGAAAAGCACTAAGGCTGAAAGGTTTCATCCAAAAAAATTAAAAATAACATGCAAGCCCACTTTGTGGATTGGGGAATATTAACATCACTTTGTCATTGAGCTTGAGCCTAGTAATGAATTTGTTCAACCTAATAAAAGTGAGGAAATTAAACCTCGTGGCAAGCTACAAACCTCTAGATATATCAAATGATATAAATTTCAAATTTCCTTTGGGAACTCCTCTAGGAGCATTCTCTTAGAATGGTTCTTGTATTTAAGGGGACCGAGTGGGGAATTGGATTAAATTTGAAAAGATGAATGGAATGAAAGAAAACACTCACATTGGCGCCCCAATACTAAAGTGTTTTCCTCGATGGAGTACACCAATGTCCTCTTTGATAAAACATAAAACTTTGAACCAAGGCCACCAATAATTAGATAGAAAGTTCAAAGAGTTTATTTCGGGCAATATATACTCATGTTAATCTCGATTTTGCCTTGTATCAATGAAATCACCCAATAAGATAGCTGGGTTTTTAGATGTATGTTATAGTCAATAAGTATATAGCCCTTACAAGAACCTTAGACTACCAACTTTCTTGCATTGATTGTAAGTTTGTTTGGCAATTAATAGATACATTTTTATAATAAAAAAGGTTATAATTGCATACTAGAATAATTTAATTGTCAGTTGCGAGTTATAATTGCAAATATATTGATTCCATTTTAAGTTAGAATTTCATTCATAAATATATACTCCTATGATATACATTGGAAGATGGTCCTTTAAAGAAATCTAATGACCACCGCTCTATGTGTTGATTTGTAAACTATTGAGGATATTCCATTAAATAGCTCATTATAAAAATTTCTTTCCTATCTACTTATTCTATGAAGAGTGGTATTAACACTATAATGAGATTAAATCTATCGTGTAGAAAGTACTTATGTTTAATGCTTTTTAATCAATAAATTCATCCATAAAACTGCAATAAATATTGTAGAAACATGGACACAATATTTTACCTTAGAGAAGCCCATTTTGGGAAAACTCCAACAAAATGAAGGACTATGCCTTTTGATTAAATCCTCAATTTATAGATAGTACAAAGTTGTGGCTCTCTTGGAGTTATTTAAGTAATAATTCCTCTACTATAGGAGACACCACACCACTCTACAACTCTCCTCTTTTTGCTTCAAGGCCTAGTCTTACTCAATTATGGAGTATAGCCATGGCTCTATATGTAATTCTAACTCATGCTTTTGCTTCCTTCTTTGCTACAAAGTAAACTTCCCTATTGAATTGGTACACATGGTACTACTCTACTATAGAATCAATCATTGACCTCAATTCTCTTGCAACTACTTTACCATGGAACATAAATCTCTGTAATAGGAATTTACTCCATTAAACCATGATGTTGCTTGATCCCAGACCCATTTCCTCTTCTCTTTTTATCACTGAATGAGCTAGGGAAATGTTCAGGGTTTTTAACCCTCTAGAATAATCTTAGATAAGCTCACACCACTAGCTCCACATGTGTGAGTAATGGGAGTTGGCGAGCCTTCCACTTGGGCTATGGTGGTCTCCTTACACACACATACATATTTTTTAAGAACACAATCCCCTATGGAAACTTAAGGAAGCTTCCCTAAATTTCATGGATAACTCATCAACATAGACTAGTATGCCCTAGCTTTTGGGACCCAACCATGAACTTTCATCCCCACCGTTGCCTAGTGCTAAACCTATCAACCCTAATTACCAAAGGATTTGAACCTAGGTTGATGGTAGTAGAACAAGTTTGATAAACATGGCATATCTACACAAGTCAAACAACTTGAGGTAATTTCTCACACGAATGGATTAAATATAAATGCGCCAATGTATAAGTGGTTAAAACCATCAAAGAGGGAAACAATCCATGGCCCTAGGCAATGCAACCACTTGAGGAAATATATGAATGCAAAATGAAAATAGTTTACATAAGAATCTCTTGCAATTTATCATCAACAAATGATCTTCCATGCTCTTTAAACATAGATCATGAACCAATCAAGCGTTAAGCTACAAATAAAGTGTCATTATTATCAAGGAGAAGATGAGTTGTTGGATCAATTTTGTCTAGAACATAATCATGACCATCATATTAGTTAGTTACAAAATCACACTAAATAGAAACACACTTTACCTAAAGATACATTAGGCCAAGTTCAACTTAACAAATCCCTAAGTGTCTAAATATCGTAACATCCCCCCTTAACAACAACTTGGGATAGTATTGAAGGATTTACGAAGGTAGCACAATAGGAGAGGGAAAGAGGCATTAGTGTCTATCCCCCATCAATGACAATTCCTTGAATGCTTAATATCTCTTGAAGCTTTACGGGCAACAAGAGCATATGGGAGTCTCTTCGATCCTAGGGGGAATGAATTAGAACATTATGCTTTGGGTCTCATGCAAGGGTATAACAATTAAGCCGAGGATTATTCATGCTGGTGTGTCCTACACTTAGACAAACTGCAAGGGATTAAATATTTGATGGTATTCAAAGATTCTTTGCTCATCATTCAAGCCATACAATTCAACTTGAAGATAGGGGGGCATCAATAAAAGAAACGCAGTGACCTGAATCAAATTGCTTGCTCAACAATTTTACCACATCTCCTTCTACCACATTCGGAGGTCTTTAAATGATATCACAGACACCTAGGCCAAGCTAGCAACATCATCCAAACAAGGGAAATTGGAGAAAAATGGGGAGCAATCCACCCTCCCCTTCCCTTAATTAAGTTATGACCAGTCATATCAATGTGGATATTTGTGTGGTCATTATACCAATGACATGATGGAGAATACATGCAAGTATATCTTTAAGAGTGTGGAGCATCGACAAACACATGCATGATTTCTATCATTTACTCTCCACCATGGACACAGAGGATGATAAACCCGTGTGGAAATATTTGGGGGATGCATTTGGGATTTCTCAGGATAGAGGTTGAGGTCATGTTCAATAAGCATGGGTTAGCGTGGGTGGATCTTCTCTTGTGATATGGTGGAAGGGGCCTCTTTGTGTTTTATCTACGCATAGGGTAATAAATTTGAGGGGGTTCAAGTGTGTTGTAATGGTTGCTGGAGGAAGCAGGTACTTTGTCTCTTTTTGGACCTTGATGCGTCCTTGTGTAGGTGTCGTGAAGGTGTGTGGGAAGTGAGTTTCCCTATTACTGACAAGAGTTTTTCCCTAGTTACTTTGGTGGATGTGAATCTCTTCTCTATTATGGGAACGACAATGGGAAACAAAATGGAGGGAGAAAATGCGAGGGAAATCAAGCACAATTTGTAGCAACATGGAGAGATAGGGAAATAAAATATCAGTGTTATTCATGTCCTCACTACAAAAGTTTATGAGATGGAATAGGTAAGTAATTCTCATTTTGGGAATGTTTCTAGTCTTCTTCCCAATTTCAGCAACCGTATAGACTCTATTGAAGCAAAATGCAGTTGAATGAGGGCTCTTTTCATAACTCAACATGTAGAAAATATCTCGTTGGATTCTAACAATAATGACACTCATAGCACGGTGCAAGGAGGGGAAGCAAATGAAAAAATTGGCCAACAAGTCCCCATGGAAATTGAATATGGAGTTAATCAACATGCCGTAGAGGAACTAGAAGTCTAGAGTAGTGCAAAAGGTTAATCTTTGTGTATGTATTTTCATATTATATTTTTATTAGGATAGTTTGTACGACAATATACTAGTAGAAATATCTAGAATGAAAGGCCAACGAGCCCATTTTTGTATCCAGTCTGCTATATAGAACTAAGTAGTGCTAAACACCTCCTCGAGAAATTTTGTAATTGTTGTTGCATCAACACAACCTATTTTCTTTATATATAATTAAAAAAAATCGCTTAAAGCTTTTAAAACTTGGTTCTATAAGGGTCTTTGTGAAAATGTATGCAACTTGATGATCTATTCGACAATCCTAAGGAATCTTCCTGATGAAGTGCATGTGTAGCTCAATGTGTTTGTTGTGTTGATGTTGAACTATATCTCTAGCAATCTAAATGGCACTCTAATTATCATACTAATGTGTGTTCATATGCTATTATTGGAATCCAAACTCTGAACAGATTTTTGGAAGCCATAAGGATTCTTAATTTACATTAATTACTGCTTGATATTATGTTTCTATTGATGAAAGAGCAAGGGTACATTGCTTCTTATAAGCTCAAGTGATAGGTTCGGAAACAAGAACAAAATAATAACATGTTGTAGACTTCTAATAGTCAGGGTCATGATCCAAATTATTTTCGGCACGAAATGAGAGCGGAGATATATCACATAAATATTTAGAGAT
>CBVK0101044668.1:0-15401 GCA_900067695.1 Picea abies | reverse complement strand
TGATATTTTGAAATAAGAAATCTATATGGGGTTGACAAATTGAATACTCTCATAAATTTCTTTCTTTCTTTACCTTATTGTCTGATCTATTAATGTGACTACAATTTACTAATTCAATGGGTTATTTTCTGTCTTTATTTTGAGTTATGTGTTTATTTTGAACCCTTGAACAACTTTCAACCATTTTCTAAATAACCTATTCAAAAAACCCTTAAAAAATACCATTGCAATAACCCGATGAAGCCTTAGCTTTCCCTTTCACAGTCAAGTGCAACTTTAGGGACTAATACCTCTCATGGGGTGTTTGCATATATCGAGAAACAAGACCAATAGAAAAGGAAATAACAGGATGGGTATGAGTCAAATAAAAAAAGCTACTAACATTACAAAGTGGCATATACTTTGAGTGTGGTACAAGTGGTAACAAGTTTGATTCCATGCTAAAAAGAAGGTGGGGCTAGTTTACAATCTTCCATGTGAAAGTGGAAAAGAAGGTCACATGCATACTAATACCAGGAAAGAGAAATTTCTTCTTTAGTCTGCAGGACTTGGAGGCCAATAAAATAATGAAAATGTCCCAATTCTATCATTTCAATTTTTTTCTTAAGCCTGGGTTTCACATGGGTCAAAATCTTGGGATCACTACCAGCGAGGATAAGGTCATCAACATAAGGAACAAATATAATTAGATGGTCACCCACTTTCTTGGTATAGACATCGGGGTTAGATTGACATTTATAAAGGTCGGTGGCAAGAAGAAAGTTATCCATTTTAGCATACCAAGGTCCTGGGGCTTGCTTAAGTCCATAAGATGATTTATTAAGGTGGAAAATATGACTAGAGCCATTTTGAATATTGCCAGAGGGTTGATTTATGTAAATTTATTCTTGTGAATCCCTAATCACGAAGACAAATTCAACAACCATCTTATGGACCTCCTATTTATATGAAGTTGCAAGGGCTAGAACAAGGCGAATGGATTTCATTTTGGTTGTAGGGGCAAAGGTTTTAGTATAGTCAATTCCTTCTACTTGAGAAAATCCTTTGGCAACTAACATGATCTTATGTCTCTCAACACTTACATATGTGGCACACTTAGTCATATACAACCGTTATAACTAGTAAGTTTTCTTCCTTTAAGAAGAGGGAGAATATTCCAAGTATAATTTACCAATAAGGAATGATATTATTTATTCATTGTTGTATCCCAAACTAGATGGCCATAATATTTTGTAAATGTTTTGGATCATGAGTCTTTGAAACTTGAGCCAAAAGAGAGGAGGCTTGTTAGAACTATGAACAATTACACCACTAATATGAAGGATCATTGGAAAGATCATCAATCGCTTTTTGTGTTGTGCAGGCCCATCTAGAAAGTTGTGGTATTGGTGTTGTTTCAGGTTAATGGACTCAAATATAGAAGAGTGAGAATGGAATTTTTTATTTTCATCCTCACTATCATCATTTGAAGAAGAAACCCAAAAAGGGGTATTGGCATAAATATTAGGGATAGAAGAAGATGACACATGTGTTGAAGATGGTATGATCACTGGATTAGGCACACAAGCTAAGAGACCTTCATCAAACTTGACATCTCTCCTAATAATAATTTATGTTGAATGAGGTTGAAGAAGTCTATACCTTTTACATCTTCAAAGTATCCAACAAAAATGGACTTCTCGCTCTTAGGTTGTAATGACTTCCTTTTCTCATCAGGAATGTGAGCCCATGCTTCACTACCAAACACATGAATGTGGCTTACGTTTGATTTATTACTACTCCATGCTTCTTTCAATGTTATATATTTTAAAGTCTTTATGGGAGTGGGATTTACTATGTAATTGGCACAATTAATGGCTTCCACCCAAAAATGAGGACTTACTCCCTTTGATTAGGCCATGCAATTTACGATTTCTTTTAATGTGAGATTTTTTCTCGTAGCAACATCATTTTGTTGTGGTGTGTATGGAACTATATGTTGCATTTGAATGCCCTATGTGGTGCAGTAAGTTGTAAATATGTTGTTAACATATCGACCCATTATTGTTCTAAACTTTTGAGGTTTATGTCTATGTTATTTTTCTACAAGGGCCTTGCAAGACAAAAAAATGTCAAAAAATTCACTTTTAAGTTTTAAGAAATAAACCCAAGTGTGTCTGGAGAAGTCATCAATTAAGGTTAATAAGTATTTGACACTAGAGAAATAATTAAGAGGAATTAAATCATAGAAATCATTATGAACAAACTATGAGGAGGTTAAGGCATGCCAAGAGGCATGTTTGTCAAAACTGAGGAAGACCAATCATCGTTTTTTGTTTACATAACTATTGCAATGAGTGATAGTTCAAAGAACCAAATTGCTCATGCCAAATTTTTCTCATGTCACTGTCATGAGCAATAAAAGATGATGGAAGAGACAATGACCCAAAGTTTTCAAATCTATACAACTTGGTATTATCATGATGTTGACAGGGGGAAATGTCCCACCTTCAACATCAAGGATTCTCCCCATTGAAAGGTCCCAATTAGACCTCACATTGTTTGGAATCTAGAAACCATCTGGATTCTAGCCCGGTAACCATTACTAATTTTATGATTTAAATGGATAAATTATAAGTCCTAAATGTATTCTTAGAACTAACATCAAAATATTTTCGTGATATAACACCTAGCTAGGATTTGGGAGTGAGAAATGAACATTAAATAAATAACCATTCCAACCATTACAACATAAAACAGTTTGTTGTGAGATAATGGTAAAAACAGTGAAATCACTAGTCACCAAGTCAGGTTAGCCTTGTATTAATAACCAATAACGATTCCATATTCACCACTAGCAACTAATTGGATCACAAAAATAACAAGAAAGCACGATTCACATGAGAATAATCTATAGTAAAAGTAAAAGTCTTACAATGATTCCAACATCTACAAGCAAGGGAGTAGTCTCATACCACACATACACCAAAATGAGTCTCCAAAAAGTGGTCAGTAATGGCTTCTCCTCATTGACATTTCATAAAATAGTCTACAAAGGTGCACAAGAAAAAGCCCATTTTCTATTGGTTTTATATTATTAATACCCAAGAGGGAGAGGGAGGTTAATCATTTTGGTTCCTCCACTTGGCTTGTGGTTCCCTTCTTATCTCTTCAGTTTCTTCATTCAACTCTCTTTTTCGCCATTCGGGGGTTCATTTTCATTATTAGTTCTAACTCCTTTAATAGTTTTGATTCCCTTCTTGACCATTTGGTTTATTTGTTTATCCATCCTTTTGTGCCACATAGGGTTCATTTCCTTTCTTGACTCTCCAAACTTCTTGTACTCTTATGCCACATGGCGGTTTCAATTTCTTTTGTTAGTTTGAACTCCTTTCTTCGTTGTTTGCACTTTTGTCTTGGTTGTTCAATTTTTCCATCCCACTACCCTTTTGTGTTGCTTGGGGATTTTTGATTACCTTTCTTAGTTCAATCTCTTTTGTGGATGTCAGGTCTCTTTCTTGATCATTTGATTCAGTTTATTTATTTCATGCAGCTTTGTAAAGATACCTGCAATGCGAGTGAATAAAGACCAAGGTACATGGGGTTAACCAAAATAAACCAATTATTCCACCGTACTAATCCCTTTTCGTATTTCAAATTAAATTACTCGGTAAACATATCTAAGCCATTTTGCTAAATTTAAAAGTAACGCTAAAAAGTATTTGCACATTGGCTAGGTGTTAGGAGAAATGATTTGAAGATCAAGACCGATTTCAAATTGGAACCCAATCATATACAACTTTGAAGAGGAAGGTCTTAGTTTAGCAATCAGGGCCGATTACAAAATTGGGTTGAAAAAGGGTTTCAACATGACTTAGGTAAGTTCAAAAGTGTGTCAAGGGACATTCAAAAAATGATTTAAAGAGTTCAAATAAGGGGGGGACAATTGAAGAGTTCAATGAGACTAACATAAATGCCTAATTTTGAGATTGGACCCGATCTTAAAGTTGGGACCCATCCACACAAATGTTGAGGAGGAGGCCCTGATTTAACAGTTGGGGTCAATTTTCAACTTGGGTCAAGGGACAAGAAAAATAAATGGAGAGGGGTCTTTGTTTGGATATTGTGGATAATCACCAAATTGAATCGATCAAGCTTTGAGGTAAGAACTCAAAGTTAGAAATGATCATTAAGAGTTCAAACACTAGGTCTAAGTTCAAGTGAAAGCTTAAAAATATTCAAAACATTTCAAACCAAGTCCAAGGGAAAGTTCAAAGAAAATAAAGAGGTAATAGGAAAGCCTGATTTCCAAATCGGGAGGAATGACGGGAAGAAGGGGGTGAATATTGCAAAGCACATTAAAAGACTAGAATATGAGGTTCGAAAATAACCTTGGATTTAAAAAATAAACTCGTATAAATGAAAAAAGGAAGTTGAATTTGATGGATATAAAAGGGGTGCCCAATTGGAGATCAAGACCAATTTCAGGATCGGGAGAAAACTCAGTTAGAAATGTAAAGAAGGGCCCTGATTTTGAAATTAGCCTTGATTTGAAAATCAAAGACCAAAACACTTTGAACAAAGAAAACAAATGAAGAAAAGCTCAAGGAAGGGAAAAAACCAAAAACTCAAACAAGAAATAAATTCCAGGGAAGAAAAGAAAGCAAATCAAAATCAAGTAAGGAGAAAATGAAGGCTCGTCTGACTTAACCATCTAAAAGAATGACTAGGATGTAAAGTAATGAGGAATCAAGGTTAATGTAAATCTAAAATAATAAAGCATATTTAGATATGTGAAGAAAGAGGAGCCCCAAATTTTTCTCAAAATTTAAGGGGGATTGTTTAAGGCTCAACAAACGACGACACACTGTGTGAATCCATGAATCTCTCAATAATTACTTCATTTTTTCTAGCAGGAAGCCAACTATTTAAGAAAGAATCATACCTTAGAATTCAAACAAATGGATTATTTAGGTCTTTCCTTTGTAACATGAACCCATACTATTGCAATCATACAACTTCAATGACATACCAACTTTTCCTAAAGGTAGAAAGTATGGAGTTGGTTCCATTTAAAGATTCAACTGATGTTTGAGGTAACAATCATAATCACAAGGTATTGCTTAAAATGGGGTTGAATATTTTGAGTAGATAAGTTTTTTCACTTTCTTGCAGTGTCGTTTCACTGCTCACGAGCATCCATAGCTCGAGTGGAGTCACCTCAACATCATAGGCCTCACTACACTACTAGCAAGCATCCATAGCCCCAACGCAGATATCTTCATTTCCCCACAAATGACTCAATTTTCAGGAAATGAGATACACTTCTACACTAAACCTAGCATAAGAGAAGAAGAATTTAATCAAGAACATAAATGACAAAGCAATCACACAATACACTAAGATTTTACCCTGGAAACCCAAATCGGGAAAACCAACATTCCTTGAGCGTTCTGCTCTCTTGTTGTCTTATTCAATATGAATACAAGGTTACATGTCTAACCTTGGTCCACACCTAAGACACAATCGACATCATACCCTCTTTCCTGTGCAAGAACAACCCTGTAGCCAATCCAACTTACATCTACATGACCAATAACCTACGTCTAAAGATTTCTCTAAACATTGGCTATCTATCTTACGATTCATTGATTATTATCCTTTACGACCTTACAACACACCTCTTTATAGGCTTTACAATAGGAAAAACCCTAAATACTTGGCACCCAAAAATGGTTACAGATCCATGCAGATAGATCATTGGTGACAAATCCCATGAATCTCAGGATTATGTTATAGTCGACTCGACCAGTTGACCTTCATTTGGTCTTCAGTCGGTCACCACATGCCCACTTGTCGACCTCTTGTTGGTTGACCTCTTTGAATTTTTGTCGATGCCTTTACCATATCGAACCATCTCGACCTTGGACTTCAAATTTACTTGGTCGACTAACCTCGACCTTTGACTAGTTGTCGATCCACCTCGAATTTGATCGTCAGTCAATTCACCTCGACTTCAACCGTCGGTCGATTCACCTCGACTAGACTTTCACTACAAAGAATATAACAACCCAACACAAATTTCATTTCCCAAGACTTTTACCAAATTAAAAGTATATGTTATAACATTGGTGGATGGGGGAAACATTAGGCCTTTACAACTAGGTGGGGATGATGCCTATTTTTAGGAAAGGATTGACCATGTTTGATAATAAGAATATTCCCTGAAATATATTTAACCTCATTGGTGGATGGGGGAAACATTAGGCCTTTACAACTAGGTGGGGATGATGCCTATTTTTAGGAAAGGATTGACCATGTTTGATAATAAGAATATTCCCCGAAATATATTTAACCTTGGATGTCTAACTGAAAACATTTCACATGGTGTTCTCCTTTAACATGAATGGACGATATCTTCAAGTTGGTTGAATCACCAATTGATTGGTTTTTCAAGATTCAATGGGACTCGGTTTTTTAGGAAGCCTCAATTCCACCACTGTTTTAACTTCTTCAAGTAGCATAGGACATTTATTCACAACTTCTTTATTTAGGACATGAATGAGAAGTAAAATGAAATATTACAAAGATTAACAAGTGTGTATGCATTTACAAGGCCCAACACTTGACCCATTATTGGAACTACAAACTATTTAACAAGTGGATAAGCCATGCAAATACAAAATTATTTCCAAAAAGGAAAGATATGTAAGATGAAACCTTAGAGAAATGTAAATTACTGAAATAAATTCAAGAAGCAACTTTGAAAAGTGAGAGGCATGGTGCATGATTCTAAGGGTTGGATCTGCATTCTTGGGCTATCTCATTGGGCTTTATGGATTTCTAAGTTTATCCTTCTATAATAAAAAACTTATTATATTTTCTTGGGCTTCGCTCAACTATGTAAAATAGATCACCAACATTGAAAATAAAGAGGATATGAAAGTGCAAACTACACAAATCTAAAAAAAAACAATGCTCAAGCCATATATGGAATCTTCTTAAAAAACTAAAAGACAAAAGGATGACTTGGGAGTTAGTTAAGGTTGGATCTGCATTCTTGGGCTATCTCATTGGGCTTTATGGATTTCTAAGTTTATCCTTCTATAATAAACAACTTAGTATATTTTCTTGGGCTTCCCTCAACTATGTAAAATAGATCACCAACATTGAAAATAAAGAGGATATGAAAGTGCAAACTACACAAATCTAAAAAAAAACAATGCTCAAGCCATATATGGAATCTTCTTAAAAAACTAAAAGACAAAAGGATGACTTGGGAGTTAGTTAAGGTCAACTTGGTCTAATGTGTCTTTAGGTAAAGTGTGTTTCCTTGGTATGCATTAGTATGCATTTGTAGTTATGTAATTCAATATTTGTGATATGTTGTAGACATAAAGTGATGTGATTGTTCATGTTTTCCTCGATACTAACAACTATATTGACCCATGGCTTAGCACCCGAATGGTTAGTGATATCTATTCAAAGAGAATGGAGGGTCATCTACTTATGATCGATTGTAAGAAACTCATATGTAAAATCATTTTCTTTTGCATTAATATATTGCCTCAAGTGGCCACATTTGTTGGGGTCGTGGATTGTTTCCCTCTTTGAGGGTTTTAACCATGTAATACATTGTTGTACTGATCTTTGATTTGTTTGTGTGAGTGGGTTCTTAAGGTGTTGGAATTGTGTGAAAATACCATGTTTGTCGAACATGGTATCAAAGCTTGTATGAAGATCTGCTCCTATTGTTGATTGGGATTGTAAACTTGTGTCACTACATGCATCAAAGGATTCCTAGATTCTACCATTTATAGGCTAAGAAGGTTGTTCCGTTGCATCCACAACATTACTTTAAATTTGAAACACTTTTCATTTCACGTAAAGGTTTTCGTTTTCCCAAGATGCGACCATTTTTGTCAAATATAGAGGTATAGAGTTTCATTACAGTTTTAATTTTGTTTATATGTTGTGTTAGTATTTTGTTTTTTATGTTCATATTCCTAGTTTGCTATCCTGTTTGGTCTATGTATGCTCTTTTTCATGTGCCTAGTGTGATCTCGACAAACCAAAAGTAGAGTGGAAAGTGTTTTATTTTTTGTGCATGCTCTTTGTTTTGCGCTTTATGTGATCTTGACAAATAAAAAACAATGATAAAACTTGCATTTTTTGGGTAGACTAACCTCAATTTTGTAAGTCCTCTTATTTTTTTATTTATTTTTCTTAATTTGTTTGTTTTTGTGTTTTGATGTGTTAAATTTTTTTGCATACAAAAATAAGAGTGTGTAACACACATTTTGAGGTTTAAAAAAATCTGCTCAGTAACATTTGCTACATATTTTGCATTAGCTCATTTGATTGAAAGTTACTTTATTAAACAAGGGCAATAGTTGCAAAGTAGCTAGTCGTTGCTTCATTATTCTAGTATTATAAGGCTTAGTACTTAGTATCATCATTTTTTTGAAGAAAATCAAAATTTATTTGTATTTGATGATATTTAGAAACGTAATAAAATGAACATTTATTTGTATATGTTAGACACTTAATCCTTGGGATTGTGTTACTATAATAATATTGTATATATGAAGAGTTGTGGGTGATAGGAAGAGTCTTTAGTTATGGAATACCAACAATCATTTGCTTGTTTTTATTTACCTTTCATCTTAATGCAATACACCTCAATGTGGAGTTACCTTTTTCACCAATGCATGGCCTGACAGTGGTATCAGATCATGGTCTAACTCCATGGTTATCTCTACCCTGGGTGTTTCATTTCCATAGAAAGAAACATTTGTCCACCTGCCATCCCATCTGCACTCGTGTCACATCTCTCTGCCAATCTATCTGTGTCAAATTTCTTCAAAAATCATTCATACCACTTGTTGCAGTCTGCACAAAATTCTAATTCACTCCATTAGTATGTGTACACTCCACGAAACCCTAATTCTCTCATTTCTACAATGTTGTTCTCACATATTCATGCCCGCAGGTCAAAACCCTAATTAGGTTTCCCATGGGCATGCAACCCTTATTTGCATCCCATTCCTAAGCACTCCAAACACTCCAACTCTAGCTCCCATTGGGGATACAACACATGCCCCTCAACTTCATGCCATGACCTAACTCCTCTCTATGATTATTGTGGTACCTTTGCGATGAGCTTTAGTATCTCATGATATGGTCACATGTTGCAGTAATACACTAAGTGAAAAACTCTTCATGGTAAGCTGGTAAAGAGAAACCTTTCTCCAGTGATCTCTAATAAATTGAAGCCCTTCTTACTGCAATCTAGTAAGGTGAAAATTCCTCCATGATGATCTTTAGTAAATTGAAATCCTTATACGCATTGGTTTACTCACAAAAATGACAACTCTTCTCACTTTTCCTGTACACCATATCTCTCACGTTTCCAATCGACTCTTAACTATCAATTGACTCTTGGCATTCCTTAAGATTTGACAGAGGTTGTTTTGTTGTTGGTAAGAGATTTGTTGGTAAGTTGTCGTTGTTGCAAAGGAAGATGCATTGTAATATGTAACACTAGTGGAATTATTGGTTCGCTGATAATATTTTACACTGTGAATCTTCTTGTGATATACTACGCTTGTGATATTTTACATTATGATATACTACCCTTGTTCCTTGTTCCATTATGTTCAATTTCCAACCTGATATTCATTTTCATTTCCACCCGTGAACAACCATACAAATTCAACATGGTGTACGTTAACATCGACTCCTTATTGAGACACTACCAGTGATTGGGCACATCTTGGATTTGTACTTTGTAACTTTCCTTTCATCTTTTGATCATCTTTTGTAGTCCAAACCCTAATTGAAGAAAGTACAACTTCTGCATGTATCGACTAGACTCAAGAAGATATTTTTCTTCATTCCATTCATAAATGAAAGGACACAAAAAAATTAGAGGGAGGGGGAACTGGCATCATCCTTGTAAATATAATCTTCACTGTACCTGTTGTGGAAGAAATGGGTCACATGAAGCCACCAACTGTAGAGTTCCATGGGAGAAGATCAAAGAAAGACAAAATTAGAAAGAAGATAGAGGTAAAACTTCAGAACTAGTTGAAGGTAAAACACTTGCTCGTTACATAGTTTCCCATTGCAAAATAGGAGTAACTGAAGAATTGTTTAACGCTTCAAATTCTTCTTGGGGATATGCATGGCTTCTTGACACAAGTGTAACCTCTCACATGACATTTCGAATAGACTTCTTCGAAGACTTTGATGACAATGTAGACATTGTAGTATATTTTGCAAATAGATCAAGTCTCAAACCTTTGGGAATGGGCACCATCAGGCTTAAGTTGCATGGACTCCTGGATTTTATTCTACATAATGTACTATATCTTCTTGAGCTGCAAAGGAACTTGTTTTCCTTTGCGCACATCAAACAACAAAAAGCCACTATGTTCACATGTTCGGTGGAAAAGTTGAAATAAGGAAGGATTCTGACAACATGGTTGTCATGATTAGAATGGAAGATGGAAGACTGTTGAAAATGAAAGGGACATCTGCCCATTGATCCAAAAATACTTAGACACCACTTATTTCTTCACATATATACATGCAATATCTAACTTGATCTAGAATCATTTACTGATCGTATTGGGGTGGTTCACAAAATTCTGATGATGTGATTTTTACCCAAAAACTCATAAACTGGAGATTAGATTTTCTTAATGACAGTGAGATGACAACATGAAATAAAAGTACTCAAATTACATATTTTTGTTTCATCTTTAAGTTCCATTCATTCTAATGAAAATTGTCTTCTCCATCTCAAGTACCAAAAATAACATATAAAATGGCTCACATATGTCAATTTAATGGATGCTCTTAAATTCCCTTATTCAAAACAAGAAAATAACTTCACCATTGAAGTCCTTGTGAAATTTTGAAACTTTTGACTATAAATTCGACCAATTTCCAAACTAGTTCAATTTCACGCTCTCTGACACACAAAACAATGCATTAAATGTTCATTAATGACAAATTGAGCAAACAATTTTACAAATGACCTCAAATAAAAAAAACTTCATATTCATTATCCTTGTGAAAAATCATGCATAATTGATATAAAACATTTGAAATCCCATCAAGGTACCATTCGACATGCTTTACGGTGCAACACCAAACTTGGCTTGTACTTGCATGCACTTCCATATAGTCTCGAAATCAATGCCCTGTCTCAAAATATCTGTCTTAGAATTTGTGCAGACCTCAAATTTTGTGCATAGGGATTTAGTGGCAACTTATTCTAATTATAGCGGAATCCTGCTAAATGTGGAACCAATGGAATATTGGTTAGAACCATCCGCTATTATAGTGAGGGTTTGGGTGTGATCTCTCTTCCACACATACACTTTTGGTTATTTGTTCCAATCCATATGATATATATGGTGGGTAGTTATGGATATATCCATTGGTGGTTATATATATATATATGCCAAACAAACTACCGATATTCGTGTTAATCCCCTCGAGTATTATGGTATGGGTCACATGGTATATCATACGACCAAAAAGTAGGGGTCGAGGGCTAGCCCTCGACCCATTTCCCTCCCATATGAAACTTTGTATTAACATAATTATATTATATGTCATAGTATGGTTAAGACCTGTCATATGGCTTGTTAGTTGTGGCGGGTATGTTAAGACTTTGGTGGATAGGGAGGTCATGGGGTAGAACCTTGTTGACTCCAAAATTTTATACAATATAAACCAACATTGGCCAATGGGAAGGTGCCACATGGAAACTTCTCATTAGCTATCCAATGCCACGTGTCATTACATCATTGGGCCACTTGGATGCCAACTCAACTACTGATGAACCTTGCCACATCACTGTTGTATGAACATGTGACATATGTCATTGTTGACGTCACCCAGTATTATGCTGATGTTGTCATTTGACCTTTGACTTTTGCCTATTTGACCCCAAACTTTGACCACTTATAATTTTTGCATACGAGCTTCGTTTGACTTGTCGTTTGCATCGTTGGTAAGATGACGAGCTCTACACAATGATGTCATTTTCAAGACGATTTGAAATGTTTGAATTTTGAGCATTTATGGACCCCTTGGGACCTCTGTGAGCGTTCCTTAGATCCTTCTGGATCACATCTTCCCATTGAAGAACTTTTGTACCTCCAAAAGTATAGATATTCAACAACTTAGTGATGATAAGTCTATCTCACTTTTCCATCTTACTGAAATGTTCTGATCAATAACTTAGTGATGAAGCTTCTTCACTCTCCCATCTCGTTGATTCTTTTGGAAATAAATCTTCATCTTGGGTGATCGATTTTAGGTATTATATCAATGTACTTATGTCTGCTTCTCTGGAATATAGCTATGACTCTAGCCTTTGTCATTGTAGCTAATATGATATATAGCTCCGGTTCTGGCTCATAGATTCTATGACAACAAAAGTCTTGTTTACTGAATCTCTGCTATACATGTATCATGTATTTCAACATCCACTCACATATCCTTTTATGGAAGAAAGTCCATCTCAGCTAATATGAAACCAAGTTGAATGCTAACCTATGTCTTGCCCATTTGGACTCTTTGTTCTTATATTTTTGATGTATTTGTAGAAGCCCCTGAATGATTACTCTGTCGATTGTTACTTCTACCTTGAAAAAAAATTATGCTTGTACTGTTATCATATGTACCTAATTGCCTCTGTTCAAGGTATACATCCATACGAACATGACATGGTATTTAAAGATTCTTATGGCATGCACCTTTATGTGCCTCTTATTTTTGAAGAGGATCACTTCTCCTTTACCATCTCTAGAAATTTTTGCATTACTTCGATGATCTTTCCGCTCCTGAACTACATGCTCCAACTGCCTGTATCCTTTTGTTCCTTCGCTTCTAGTTCTTCAGAATCAAGAATGTTGTCTTAGACAATTCGATCCATATGTAGTCTTTTAGCGGATTACAAGACAAAACATTTGTCCATATTGTTGTCTAAAGGCTTTAGAAATCTTTACAATGCGATTCTTCACACTGTTAAACAATATGTATACATGTGGTTATATATAAATATCCTATCAAGATTCCTCTCACTCCATAACAAAGTGTAAGGTGTAAGGTGGCTATCTAGAAATATGTAATGAGATTCCTCTCACTCTTTACAACATATAAGGTGACAATATAGAAACTCTCTTTACAAAATTCTTCTCAGTCATACAAGGTGGCAATATGGAAATTTACAGAGTCCCTCTCACTCTTATAATTTACAATGATTGACTTACAATCCTTCTAATAGACTTTAGAATATTTACACATATGCATATTACATTTACAAATATACATATTTACAATGAATTTTTTAAAGATGGTTTACTTATGGACTCATTCTTCCCATTGTACTGGGAGGAGTCTCACAGCTTCCGACCTATGAAAATGCCTCTAACACTGATGTTGAATCTAACATTGAATCTGATGTAGAATCCAATTAACCATTGGACCAAACTATCGATCTTCCCAGTAACCTGTATAACCTCTCCTTGCAGATACCAAGCACTATTTCCGTGTCTAGAGTAGCTTCTCTTGAATACACAAGTACACGATCATTCTGGAATGTAACTATATAGACATCATATTCAAATGATGCAACTGAGAGTAGGTTTACCTTTAAGTTTGGAACATACAACATATGTTTTATTTCCATAAATCCTCCTGACTCGAGCTGGAATCCTACATATCCATACCCTCTTATTGTTTATCTGGTATTGGTTCCAGATCCCTTAAAGAAATCTATGTCGAACTCTGAGAAAGTAAAAAATATTAATCTCATCCTAGTCATGTGGCGAGATGAGCCACTGTCCATGAGCCATTCTTCAATGTCTTCATATATCACTAAATTGCCAAGAAAAACCATTAGGACGTATTCTTTCCCAAGCCTTTTAGTAAGACCATCGACTTCATTTGGAGCTATTGCTTGTCTTCGAGCAAGTTCTTTCACATATTTTATGTTCTGCTTCGGACATAAGTGTGGGTAAAGTGTCCAACACTTCTCAATATGGTGTCCACTCTTACCACAATAAGAGCAGAGTGTCTTGTTCCACGATCCCTTCTTATCATTCCTCCTTTTCCTCTAACTTGAGAAATGATCCGCCTTCTTCTTGGAGGGCTTTATTTGCATAGATTTTCTTCTCTGATACTTCTCCTTATCATGGTTACTAGTTCCACAGGAAGCACATGGATAACTAGACCATTCACCAATGGGAAAAGACTTTGTTCCTTCTCCTGTAGCATGCACATCTTTCCCTGGAGATGATTTGCACATACTACTCTTCTATGAACTGGAAGGTAAGGCCAATTGCTTATGTAGGACTTCTTCATTTGAGGTTATCTATGCTTCATCTACTCTCGAGCATTCTCCGCCTTTTTGGGATGAAGAACAATATGAAGAGTCTTCTTTCTTGATCATGTTCTTTGAGGGAGATAGTGCAAGAGAGACTATCTCATTCTTTGTTTTTCCAACTTTATTGATTGATGGTGCCAATATCTGCAACTTCCTTTCTAGTTCATGAAAAATACTCATGTGGAAATATTCATGACTTAACAATTGATCTTGCAACCTCTGATTCTCTTCCTCAAGAGCTTGCAACTGCATTCTCAACTCAAAATTCTCTCTCTGGATTTGACGATTAATGTTCTTATGGAGTCTCAACTTCATAAGAACCTTACTCATCTTGCTTCCTTGAAAAGAGCCTTCAAGATCTTCACCAACTGAACTCTTGGATCTCATCACAACAATAGCTTGCAACAAATGCCAAAAACTAGCTATGATACCAACCTGATTTGAAAATCCTTAGACACTGCTTATTTCTTCACACATATACACGTAATATCTAACTTGATCGGAAATAATTTATTGATCGTATTGGGGTGGTTTGTAGAATTTTGATGACGTTCTTTTTACCCCAAAACTCATAAACTAAAGATTAGCTTTGCTTAGTGATAGTGATATGACACAATAGAAAATAAAAGAACTCAAATTACATACTTTTGGTTCATGTTCAAGTTTCATTTATTCCAATGAAAATTGTCTTCTTCATCTCAAGTACCAAAAATCACATATAAAATGGCTCACATATGTCAATTTAATGAATTCTCTTAAATTCCCTTATTCAAAATAATAAAATAAATTCACGATTGAAATCCTTGCAAAATTCTGAAAAATTTGACTATAAAGTCGATCAATTTCCAAACTAGCTCATTTTCATGCTCTCTGGCATGCAAAACAATGCATTAAATGTCCATCAATGAAAAATTGAGAAAAAAGTTTTACAAATGATCTGAAATCACAAAACATACTTCATATTCATGATCCTTGCAAAAAATCGTGCATAATTGATATAAAACACTTGAAATTC
>CBVK0101044666.1:0-11871 GCA_900067695.1 Picea abies | reverse complement strand
GAAGTTCTCTTTTTCCTTACAAAATATCAAGTTGCATACATTTTCACAAAGTCTCTTATAGAAGAGAAGTTTTCCAAACTTTTATCTATGTTAGGACTTCGAGAAGTTTTCATCAAGGGTTTTTTTTGGGCACAGGCCTATTTTGAGGAAAGACCTATTTTTGTAAGGAGAGACCTAATTTTGGAGCACGCACAACAGCTGTCAAGAAAGAAACATGCATAAAAATAAAAAATAAAAACCAGCATGCAAGAGGAAAAGCCACGTGCGAGGAGGCATACAATCCTAACCATATTAAGTTTAGGGTTTTTGATAAGGATTGTAATGTTTGTAAGCCTATAAAATAGTATAAATAAGAACTGAGGAGGTATAGTTTTTGGTTTGTGGGTTGGTTGGCTAGTTGAGGGGTTCAATTGTTCAGTAGTTGTAAGTTTGTTGTTGAAGGTGTTCAATTGTTATTGTAATAAGGTTGTATAAGAGTCAAGGAATATATATATTGAGGGTCAGGTCACAGAATGAGGATCTTGGTGTGATCTAGTCTACCTCACAGAGGTCCCTTATCCTCATCATGATTGTATTATTGAATATGTAATGCGTGCAACGCCATATTTTGCAGCAGACTAAATAAAGAGCAGAGAAGACAAATATTTGTGGATGTAACATTGGAGAGGGTGAACCATGGTAAAACCTTTGTTCTGTATAATGGTTCTTGAATGATTTACCTTCTTTCAATGGTTCTCTTATGAATGAATGATTTACTATATGTATTAGAATTCATGCATGAGGCTAAAGGTAAACGAATCCTAGGAATAATTGAATGAATAATAATTTTAATGCATAAAGAGAAGAATATATTTCCAAATCCCCACCCATTCCTATACTACAAGCACATGAGCATTGAAGTCACCCATAGAGTTATCTTGGGTGAGACTGCATTATGTGCTTTGTGTGCAGCATTGCCTTCTGGTTTACAAGGAGGGCCGATATTTTTAAAGGGTTTTGTTGGAAACATGTTGAGATCCGAACTTAGGTCAGACCAAGAGTAGAAAGAAATATCTAAGCCAAACAATGGTTCTGTTGTAGCTGGAACTGCATAGGATTGAGTGAATGGGATTTGTGGAAGGAACATGTGGAGAATGAAGGTATAGAAGGGAATGTTCAGGGCATGGAATCCAACAAAGGTGGAGATCGAAATATGGTTGAAAAATAAGGAACTCAATTTTGCGCAGAAGGACAACATAAACCCTAAGTTAACACCACACAAATATCTGGACAAATACGTGTTTAACGACTTGCATGAGATATTTTTTTTGTGATTTCCCGCATTTCTTGTAGGAGTGGTTATTAAGCTTAAAATAAAACCACCCAACAAATCGAATCAAACAATTGGAGTGGAACCTTGTGGATATCGTGTAGTTACAACAAGTTAATAACAAATTTATGCACACAGTATATTTCTAGTTAGATAGTATTGTTGCAAGGTTTACAACCGAATTTGCAGTAGATGTCATGAATTACTATAGTGTTGTAGACCAGAACTTTCTAAAAGGACCCAGAGGTAGGCATATCAGATCATTGTATACTTCAATCAAGATTTTATTGTATAACAACAGTGTGATGACCATGGAATCATACAATTAAACTTCCTTGTGTGCATGGGGGGAGAGGGGAAGCACTGATAGGATACTGAGAAATGGAGGAAGATATGGATAAGGTAAAGAAGAAGGAGGCCATGGACCCAATCATGATGGAGGAATATCAGATAAAGCAGATAATGGAAAAAACTGGAAAGACGCGCAGTGGAGTACCCTACCAATATAATATGAATAACAAGAAGAGAGTCATAGCTTATAAAGAGGGCTTGGAAAGTGATGAGGAAGAGGTAGAGGATCTATGGGATGTGGAGAAGATTGATGAAATCATATGCACAATATATGAAGGGAAAATAGGAGGTACAAAGTTAGGAGAAGAAGGAAAGACTCCAATCCATTTCAACGTTAGTGTGGAACCTACAACCCCATGTGCGACTAACACACTATAATTAACACAAACATTTAGACAACAAAATTTTAGTGGAAGAAAGATAGTAGGAAACACATCCAAGCAAGGACCAGCAACTGGAGGAGCCATTTCAAGAAGTAACAGTCAAGTATCTACACCGTGTGGAGGTAGTAGTTCAACACAATTCAAAATGGCAGGGCATGATCCCACGATCAAGTTACCGGAATTTTGGGGAGAGGCATTAGAGGACCCTAAAAATAACGTATCCATTTGTGAGAAGATCTAGGAAGAAAATAATATCAGAGATGAGGATGCAAAAATCACATAGTTAGATATCACCCTAAGAGACCACGCACTAAACCAGTACATGCATCTATATGTAAACATTCCACCAGGGGTAACAAGGACTATTACAGACGTGAAAAAACTATTAATAAACGAATTTCAGAAGCCCGACTCAGAAGATCAGTATATGAATGAAATGATTGAAATCAGTAAAAAACTAAGTGAGTCTGTTTGGGAGATTGACCAGTGGTTTAAGCATATAAAAGGTAAGTTGAAATATGCCATGACTAACATGAAACATAGACATCTATTTTTGAATTCACTGCTACCACACTTGAAATACCCATTAAGACAACAAAAGTTCCAAACTCAGGCATAGGCTCTGCATGCAACCTTAAAACTGGAGAAAAACTAGTATCAGAAGATAGATCTAGCAATATAGGAGTTGAAGGAGGATCTAAAAAACCTAACATTTTAGCTTAAACAGAATAAGGGTAAAGAGAAAAGAGAATTTTTTTAGTGTACCATATGCAGGACAAAAGGACACCATAAGAATGAATGTCCAAATTTTGTGCAGTATATGGAAACGGGAGTACCAAATCCTTTGCCAACAGGAGGACCATGGTGTGAGATATTTAAAATGCATGGGCATGATCCATATCATTTCCCAATGATGCAAAACTATAAGACAGTACCCAAAAGCTCATATTTCAATTTTTGCAAGTCAGTGGGTCATGATAATAAGGATTGTAGGACGATAAAGCTAATGAGAGAAATAACTTCATATACGTATAGGGTGCAAGAAAAAATGATGACAGGACAAGTTGCACCTCATTTCAACTAGGTACCACCACCATACAAAAATGCACAGGAACATTATAACAATGTGCAACCACAATACAACAATGCACAGCCACAATATAACCCCACGTAGTATAACCAGGTACCTCAGTACAACACACCGTGAGGTGATAGAGGTGGATACAAAGGCGGAGGATGAGATGGAGGATAATTTGGATGAGGAAGAGGTCCAATAGTGTGCCACAACTTCCAACAACTAGGACATTATGCAAGGTAATGTCCACTTCCACCAGCGACATGTATGTATTATCGTGCAACAGACCATGATACAGAAGATTGTCCAACACTTTTGGGAAAGATTCAAGAAAAGGGGAATCAGAATAACCAGAATGTCCAGTGGATTTCTGCATAAGCCATGGATGATGGGAGAAACATCAATATAGTCACTTGAGGAGGATCCAAGACAGGAACTGACACAGTAAAACAAGATCCAATGCAACACCAATGGGTTAAGAAGAATATTGGCCCACAGAAGCAGTTTGATGCATGAAAAGAAAAGGCAACATTCAAGGAGGACATACATGAGTTTCTCAAGAAAAAAATTTCATCTACATCAGCCGCATAGCAAACTCAAAACTCACCAATGTATGAAATTCCCTCCTCAATGGACCATACCAGTGAAGCACAACCATTAGAGAAAGTAAGTAACATAAAAAAAATTATGCAATCCTGTGTTAAGATATTGAAGGATCCATCATCTATTAATATCTTACAAAATATGCTAGGAAGATGTAACACAGAGACATAAGGAAAGTTAGAACATAAAACAATCAATCATCTCCATACAAGAAGATGGACAAGCAGAGAATTCATACTAAATGCTAACATTGGGAATTTTAATATGGGTGATATCATATTGGACTTAGTCTCTGAAGTAAATGTCTTACCTAAGAAGACATGTCAGTGTATGGGAGAACCCACACTAGGCTATTCACCTGTCCAGCTAAAACTAGCAAATCAACATAGAGTTTTACCAATCGGAAGTCTTAAAGGTGTGACAGTAGATTTGGATGGAGTGCGCACTATGGCATATTTTGAAGTAATAGAGATATTAGATGACACAACAACTTATATAGAACTTCTTGGATTGGATTGGTAATTTGATAACCAAGCCATAATCAACCTAAAGACAAGGACAATGACATTTGAATCAGGTGAATACAGAGTCATTGCACCATCAGATCCTTGAGAAGAATAAAAGTTTATAGAACCCACTTGTTTGGATCTAGAGGAAATAAACTAGTTGTACAGAACCACTGCATGAGAAGAGGATTATGTTAACCCAAATAAAGATGGGGTACTCAGTTGGAGAAGAATAACATCATGTTCTTCTGAATCAGATACAAATTTGGAGAATTGGCAACAACGATTACATGAACTTTCCATAAGAAGCTGCGCAAGAATAGGTTGCGTAGTAAGATGGGTTGGTACGGAGATAAGAGAACCTCCCATTTTTCATGGGGTAAATGACTTAAAGGAATTTCTGACAAAGTATGAAGAGGAAGTATTAGAAAATTAGAGGCTCTTAGCCCTAGATATTGCACTAAAGGAAACATCTGCAAGATGGTGGGGTGAGCACAAGGAAACAATTTAGGACTGGTATCAATGTAAACGATTACTGTGCATTAGATTTAGCAAAGAGCAGGGGAGAAATAAAATGTATAGGTATGATGGCCAAGGAAAACTAGTGGAACACTTGAAAAAGTGCAAGGCATAGTGGAGGATGACACCACTAGAGGAATGTACTCATCATTTTATTCATGCATTGGAAGGAATCTTAGGGAACTGGTATATAGTCCGAGGGATGTGCAAAGGCACTACAGAATGGACAACATTACAGTAGAAATTTTTAGTAACTTTCTCATTTGAACATGAGAACCCCAACATAGATTCAATGCTAAAGCAGATACAAGGAATGATATTTATTGATCAACCATAAGTTGAAATCATGACAGAATATCAACAACAAAACAGATAGACTGTCAAAGAGTTACTTTCATGCTATCATGTTGAAGAGAAAGGACCAGATGAAGATGATCTATGCAACATTTAGATTACAGAAATTGAAAGAGAAAGAGAGGTGGAAGGTCCATCTCTGGAGTTAGAAGTATTTTCTACACCAATCAAATTTAAGAAAGTCAACATTGGGTCAAATGACAATCCTAAAATGGCAAGTATTGGAGATTATTGGGATGATCAAACAATATAAAGAATAATAGAGTTACTTTGTGAATACAGTGACCTATTTCCAACAAGCTTTATAGATATGAAAGGAATAACAGGGGATCTAGGTGAGATGAAGATACCTGTCAAACCTGAGGCAAGACCTGTCAGAAAGAGACCTTACAGACTGAATCCAATATATAAGTAGAAAGTGAAAGCATAAATTAATAGAATGTTGGAATTTGGTATCATAGAACCAGTAGAGAAATATGAATGGATCAGTCCTATGGTAGTCCAAGAAAAGAAACAACGAGGGATAAGGATTTGTGTAGATCTAAGGAAACTTAATGTTGCTTTCTTACATGACCCTTTTCCTACCCCTTTTACAGATGAGGTATTAGAGAATTTGGGAGGTCAGGAAAAATATTCATTTACAAATGGATTCCTAGGTTACCACCATATAAAAATAGCTCTAGAGGATAGGTATAAGACTACTTTTGCTACAGAATGGGGTTCCTACCAATATACAGTCACTCCATTTGGGTTGAAGACTGAACCAACCATATTTTCAAGAGTAGTTATAAAATCTTTTAAGGAATTCATACATCATTTTATAGAAGTATATATGGATGACTGGAATGTTATAGTATGTTAAAATATCATGTATAAGTGTTAAGACTCATGTTGGAAAGATGCAGGAAATGTAAAATCTCATTGAACATCAAGAAATGCATTTTTGGCACACCTTTTGGAATATTTTTGGGACATATAATGTGTAAAAAAGGTTTACTAGTAGATCCTGCTAAGATTGAAGTCATTGTGAATTTACCACCACCAAAATCAGTGCGCCAATTAAGAGAAACACTGGGACATACAAGCTATTACAAGAAATTTATAAAGGGGTATGCATAGATTACTACACCAATGGAAAAATTGTTAAATAAGGACACCGTATTTCATTGGAATGAGGACTGTTAGTAATGATTGGACACTCTAAAGAAAAATATGGTGACAACACCTATATTAGTATTTCCAGATTGGGAAAAGATATTTCATGTGCACGTAGATGCATCAACCATACCACTTGAAGCAATTCTGGTGCAGCCAAGAGTAGGGGACTTAGACCATCCTATATCCTTTGCAAGTAGAAAGTTCTCAGAGTCATAGCAGGATTACAACATCACATAAAGAGAAGGCCTAGCCATGCTATATGCACTTCAGAAATTTAGGCATTATTTACTGGGTAAACATTTTAAAATGTTCATGGACCATTCTGCCCTCAAATATCTAGTCAACAAGCCAGTGTTGGGGGGGAGGATTTGTAGATGGCTATTATTATTCCAAGAATTTGATTTCGAAGTGATAGTCAAACCCAACAATGGACCTGATCACCTGTCAAGGGTAACCAATGGAGAAGAACCTACTAACTTAAGAACCTACTAACTTGGAAGACAACTTCCCTAATGCACAATTATTTTCAATACAGATAGTTGATGAATACTTCATTTATATTATTGAATACTTAAGTACAGAGGTTGCACCACAAGAATTTAGCACTGCACAGAAGAAAAACCTGGTAGTTAGTGTTGCAGACTATCAACTCATTACAAGTCATTTATACAAGATGGGTGCAGATAACATTTTGAGAAGGTGTGTATTGGAACATGAACGGCTCAGAATTTTGGCAAAAGCTCATGAAGGTATAGTTGGAGGACACTATGCAGGAAAAGATACCACGCAGGATTATGGTGGCCAACAGTCCATAAGGATGCCAAAAAATATTGTGAGAACTGTGATGTCTGTCAAAGGGTTGGAAAACCCAACATAAATGATGAGATGCCCCTAAGACCACAAGTGAGTCTGCAGGTATTTGACAAATGGGAAATAGACTTTGTTGGACCTATTAATCCACCAACAAAAAGGTCAAGAGCTAGATATATCATTATTATGACAAAATACTTAACAAGATGGGCAGAAGCAACACCAGTCAAATATTATGGCACAGAGACAACATCACACTTCTTATTTGAGCAAGTGATCACCAGATTTGGATGTCCCAAGATTCTGTTGAGTGATCAAGGCACTCATTTTATTAATAATACCATCAAGTCTATAACTGAGGAGTTTGAAGTCTATCACCAGAAAAGTGCACCATATCATCCTTAGGCAAATGGAACAATAGAAGCTTTTAATAAGATTTTGGAAAATGCATTGACTAAGATCTGCAATGTTAACATGGATGATTGGGACTTGAAAATAATAGCAATATTATGGGCATACAGGACCACATGCAAGAATTTGACAAGACATACACCATTCAGACTAGTGTATGGACAAGAAGCAGTGGTTCCCTTAGAATTTCTGGTACCCAGTCTACGCGTAGCAGCAATTACCAACATGATAGAAAGAGACGAAATACAAGAGAGGCTAATCCAACTAATGGGAATGGAAGAGGATAGGATCCTAGTAGGATTTCACCAGGAAGTACATAAAGCAAGGGACAAATCCTGGCATGACAGACATATTAAAAAGAAAATCTTTAAGGAGGGAGACCTAGTTCTTCTCTGTGATAGCAAATTTTTGCAACCCCTTGGTAAGTTTAGAATACATTTGCTAGGCCCATATGAAATAAATATTGTCACAAATGGTGGATCTATGCAGCTAAAGGACTTGGGAGGAACAGAACTAAAAGGCATGATCAATGGTAGTCCACTGAAATTGTACAGGAATAGTCAACCTACTAACTCCTAAAATTACAATGCGGTAAGAAAGTTATGTATATAGTGTACTATAGTAGATATTGGGAAAGAAAACTGATAAAAATACATAAAAAGGGGAAAAAGAAGAAAAAAGGAATACAAAAATAAAAAAAAAGAAGAAAAACACAAAAATAGGCAGAAGTTGACTGAACAACAAGAAAGTGAGAAAAAAAAAAGAGTTGCACGCAGCAATTACTGCGACAACATCGAAAGACAGTGCGCGGGAAAAATTGCACTTGGCACAAATGCACAAAAAAAGTGAAAAACAATTATTACCAGGTCTATAAAGTGAGAAAACCATGTGTTAGTCAACACTTAGTGATTTTTTAGCACAGAGAAAGATACAAGTGCGAGCCCTAGCTAGAATTGTGCAAAGAAGAAAGCGAGTGTGTGAATTGGATAAAATATGACACCACAAAAGTTTGGCGCTCCAAGCCAGTATGTACAGGTTACTCGATAGGGCCAAAGGTACAAGGAAAGGATGAGAGATCCCAAGAATTTGGTCGAGCTTGAGGATGTCACTACTTTGGACATAGAGTTAATCAACCCGACACAGGTTGAAGAGGAAACATCGACAGTGCCACAATGGGTAGTAGGGCAGAGTTTTGGGACCTGAAATGGGATTCAAAACCCTAATCTTGAAACACCCACTAAACCTGATAAAACAATGGGTTAGAAATAGGGTCATGACAAAGAAGAGGATTTGGTTGAGGACATCACCAATCGACTGGACTCTGAGAGGGAAGAAGAGGATGCAAAAACAACAGAGGTAGGCCCACTTGCTGGTGAGAAGAAAAGAAAGGCACGGGATGCCATGTACATCACACTTCCATACCTCCTAGACACAGTGGTCATTGTGGACGACATGCTAGGAAAAGTAGCCAAACTAAAATACTTAGACCATGATGTGTGTGATGCGACAAAATTCCCAGGTTTGGCCGAAGAAGCTTATTTGGAAAACACAAGGGAAATTGCACCCCTAGGAAAACCTATAATGGATCTCGTGCAGTGGATAACGAGCATGTACAACTCAGGAATAAAGAACCTCTTGGATATACCAAAATTCAGATGTGGTAAACATTGAGCTCTTCGTCAAACAGTTATTATCCTGGATACATGGTGGCATCCTTTGGATGGATAGGCCGGTACAGCTAGATGTGGCATTGATCGCCAAGATTACAGGCTTACCGACAGTCAATTCACATCCATAAGACTACTTGAATAACAAGGTGCGTGAGAAGGAAATCGTCGAGTTGGTAAAAGTGAAATTTGGCACCAGCAGGGGAAACAAGGGCATTGTGCTCAAAGACATTAATGATAATGCGATAAGGTTCACCATAAATCTTATGGCTTGCAAGCTATTGAGGAAATGTAGGAAAGAAGAATCTCCAACATGATCCATTGTCGTAATCGTGCAGTACACGAAAGGAGTGATGTTCAGTTGGGCATCGTAACTCCTGAACCAGTTTTTGGTGGATTGAAGAGATGTGCAAGATAATGGAACCAAGTTCCATTACTCTTGGCTCATCATTCTTGTAGCCTTGGAAGGGTGGCAGGAACCAAAGTTTTCATCCTTCCTAGAGAGGAAAGGAAAGTGCTATGCGGCCAGATATGATTCCCTCTAACATACCAAGGACAATAAAAATCACCAGGAAAATAGCACAATATGTGCGATGTTGCTGAAATAAATACAATAGGGCACAACCAATGTGTGGCGCATTCCTATGGAGGTAGTCCGAGAAACTAAAGGGATAGCCATTTTCAAGGCATCAAGGCATCACATGTGGATCCAAACCGTAAGGGATCAAAAGAAGGCTTGGATGGAGATTCAATATTTCAACACCAAGGAATAAATTGACTGGGTAATCAGAGACTGGCCAGCGCAGTGGAAGATGCCAATAGTAAAACTAGAAACAAAACCAACCACAACAAAATACACCAAGCCCAAGGAAAAGGATGAAGCATGTTCCTCAACAAAAACAAGAAGTCCAGCTGATAACACTAGAAAAGTTGCAGCGCGGAATCATTCCTCGGGAAGCAACGTAGTGCCTAAAAGACCAAGGAGGACAGCAACAGCGCCAAGGATGGAAAGCCAGCAGGATACTAGAAAGGGGGATACATCACAGGCTGGTGAAGAAAGGGTATAGATTACAATGAGTATAGTGCATCCCTCACAGACGAAAAGGAAGACAGAACAGGTAGAAGAGGCACACAAAAACAGAAAGTATATCATGGAAGACCCAATCATCACCTTGACAGAGGATGATGTTGAGTTCTTCGCGGACAAGGTCCAAGATAGCGAGAAGAGGTGGTCCATATTACAAAGGCACAAGATAAGAGATCATGGCCAAGCTCATAGAATTCCATGAAACTATACAACAATTACGGAGTCAAGCAATACCACAGGCCACACCGCAAAAACATGAAAAGACACAATGACCCCCTGCGCAGAAAGAAGGAGGGGAGACAGTTTAGTTGGTAGTGCAAGGTAGGGACACATTCACAGACACTCGTCAAATGATCAAAATGGATCAAGATATTATGTAGAAACCCATGGGGGAATTGAGAAATTTGAGGTAGTCATGGTGCAGTTACCCACAAAGGCATTATATGGACTCCAGGCCAGTATAATGCAAGAAGTGCAACTCAGATCCCGCATGTATGCGACTCAATTGGAGATGGGTAGGGGAGTCGTTGAAATGTTACAAATCACATGCAACCAATTGACCCCGAAGAAATAGGAGGAGAAATAAGGCGTGGATAATATAGAGTAGGGGCTAACAGCAGTATGTGACTGCATCCCAAACAGCGCACAAGCACCAGAGAGGAGTGCAAAAGAAAAGATAAAAATTAATTCATAAATGATTGATGGATATAGGCAGGAAATTGAGGAGATAAAAGAAAATCTTAATCACACAACTCCTCCTAAGGTTCGAGAATAGAGAGAACAACAATCCGCACTCCATATAACGGAGATGGAAAAATAAGCGAGGGAAGTCGCAGAGTTGTTCGACAGAACTACGCAGATTTGGACCGTTTTAGAAGAGGATGAAAAGGTCCAACAGTTGGACCAACAAGAGGAGAAAATTATCACTGCTATACAAGAGTTAAAGCAACGAAAGAAAACAATGAGTATCATGGAGCGCTTGAAGGGCACCCAGGAAATGAAGACTCTGCAAACAAAGTTAAAGACAATGCATATGCATAAGCAAGAAATACAAGCCCAATTGGAACCCCTCCAGGAACAAGCAACATAGATGATTGCGCAGTTGGAGGAATAAAATACGATCATGGCACAAGCACATTCAGAAAGTGCATCATTACTAGAGGAAGAGATAACAACGTAGATAGTTGAGGCACTAACAGACAAAGCTCTGCATATGAGGGAAAAAGGAAAGGAACTAGCAGAGAAGTTCCATAGTTTGGAAAATGTTGTACAGGGAGCGCACACTACCTAAGTGGCTCAAGACGAGCCACATTTCAATGTTGGGAGCCTGTTGGGTGCAGGCCTATTTTGAGAAGGAAGTCTATTTTGGGTGCAGGCCTATTTTTGGACAAGGATCTGTCTTGGGAAAGACCTATTTTTGGAAAGGAAGACCTAATTTTGGAGCATACGCAACAGGTGGAAAGAAAGCAGCATGTAGAAAAGAAGGAAAAGTAGCATGCAAGAGGAAAAGCAACATGGTGTGTAGGAAGACAAGCCTAACCATGATAGTGTTAGGGTTTTTGATAAGATTGTAACGGCTATAAGCCGATAAAATAGTATAAATAAGGACCTAGGAGGTCTAGGAAAGAGAGAGGATAA
>CBVK0101044661.1:0-17454 GCA_900067695.1 Picea abies | reverse complement strand
GGGACCCATTCTTTATTTTCACCATAGTGATGTTCAGGGGGTTGTTGGAGTTACTTTACACACACCTATGATTTATTTTTCCTAAGGTTTTTCCTTGTTTATTAGTTATAATTATTCATTATCCAGTCTCATATATTTTAGGGGATAATATTCCACTTGGAGAATATTCTCTTTCAGTTGACACTTCAGTTTGATTAGTTGAATTGAGTTTAGATGTTGCATTGGTTTTGTCACCATGCAACATTGGGATCATCACCATGCTAATTCGACCTTGCCTTGGTATCATCACCAGAGTGGCACATTATCCTTTATTCCTTGAGTTAACTCCTCACTACTCTATGTTCAGTCAATTAACCGAAGACTAGTTGACTAGTTAACCCAACTAGGTGGTAGTTCACTCTCGTAACTGCCTGAGAGACTAGACTAGGTGGAAATTTACTCTCGTAACTATTGGTGTGTGTCTAGATCACTCTAGACCACCACTATGGCTCATTAGTTACTCATGTATCCTATATCTATTGTAAATTATTCACTCTTTGAGTGTGGAAATGATTAATGAGAATTATTTCATTCTTTCTCTCATTCTGATTCTTTCTCCAATTCTCTTTGCAAATGTGTGTATTATTGTTTAGATAGATCTATTATGTGCAGGTTCAACACATTTACAGATATTGTTTATGGAAAACTGATCCAAAATGGATCCAAGAACCAAAATGGGTCCAGGAAGGCCTAAAAATCAAAGTTCTCGTAATCAGATGAAACCAGTTTCATTGTGTCCATCTCGTCGTGTTGATTCTATCCATATAATGTTTTCCTCAAATGGATATTGTATGTGAAAGTTATCTCGTTCTGATCAAATTCTCAAACAGACAAGAAGTCAACTGGTCAAATTCAACATTGACGTCAGCGTGTACAACAGGTGACGTCAGCATGACATAATGATGAAGTCATCATGCTAATGTGGAGTCTCCAGGAGGTGACACATGTCACATGGATTCGGCACTTTCGAGCTGAGTTGGCACTGTACGGATTTTCCATGTGTCATTGTACGGGTGACACATGGTAGTATGTACAGTGATGTGGCCCAATGATAGGATGACACATGGCAGTACGAACGATAGTTGGGTCATACAGATGTTGACATGGCAGAGTGACCAGGTTGTACGAACATGACGTGGCACGACACGTGGTTGTACAGCAGATGACGTGGCAGGTAATTGGGTTGTACGAAAGCTGACATGGCAGGCTGATTATATGTTGAATGTGCCACTGATTTTGTTGGTACAGACCAATCTGAGGGTGACACATGGTCCAATCAGAGGGTGCCACGTGGCACCCCATATTTTTCCAATAACAAATAATTCAAAAAAATTATTTTAGGCTCCGGGAGTTTCGAACCTTCGGCCTCCTTGGGTGCTAACGGTTTCATGAAAGGGGGCGGACCGTTCGGGCTATGGTGGTACTTGTTAAACCACTTGGCCCATTTCCCTTTTGCGTTAGTGGTGGCACGGAGTTCGAGGCTGGGCTCCGCCAACCAAGGCCTATCCCAAACTTTGTTGCACCGCTAAATCAAAATGAAAATGGGCCAAGTGGTTTAACAAGTACCACCATAGCCCGAACGGTCTGCCCCCTTTCACAAAACCGTTGGATCAAGTGGTATCAGAGCAGGTTGACGGTTGGTTTTGGAGTTTGCATGATTACGAGGGAAAAGTTGAATCATAGTGAAGGCGATCTTGTTGAATAAAATCCTGAGATTGGATCAAGAAAGAGAACTTCTCAAAGTGTGAAGATGGCATCAGAAGAAGGACTTTCTCATGAAGAGATAGAGTTTTGAAAGACCTTCTTCACCATGTCAGAGATGGTAAAGGTTTTATATGATGATTACTTGGAGCGGAAGAGACTGATTCTAGGTGAATCTTCAAAATCCAAAAGTGAAGAAAGAGAGGATCCTCCTAAAACTCCTCCTTCACCTCCTTCTTCTCCATCAACTTCTTCTTCTTCAAGTACAAGTTCCAAATCCACCGCAAGAAAACATTCCCAGAAACATAAACATGATATGCCTTTACTTAAGCTTGATGTGAAGTTTGAATTACCCGTGTATGATGGTGAAGTCAATGCAGAGAGGCTCGATAACTGGGTCAGACAAATGGAAGTTTATTGCAGTGTGCAACAAATGAAAGATGAGGCCACTCAAATCAAATTGGCATCTCTTCGACTTCCAAGCACATCACTCATCTGATGGCAAAGCAAGTTGCAAAATGGCACGCAACAAGTGGGTAATGTATTTTCATCATGGCAAGTGTTTGTTTATGCACTTAAAAAACAATTTTTTCCTTTGGGTTATAAAGAGAAGGATTTAATTGAATGGCAAGGTCTTAAACTAAGAAAGGGACAAATAGTGCAAGAATACACTGATGAATTTTGTAAGATGGCATTAATGTTAGACATTCCATTACATACCCAAGAAACTCTTATGAAGTATATAGGAGGTTTATCTTCACATATTTGTAACATTGTATTTATGTTTGGACCTACTAATATTGATGAGGTTTATGTTCAAGCAACATACATTGAGGCAGGGAAAGCAGGAGTTGGTGTATCAGGGGAATCGTCTTCAAGAAAAGATGACAAAAGGAAGTAGAATGGCAAGAAAGAAACTTGTGTGACAAGAAGGGAAAAGAAGCTCTCTTGCAAGCATTGCAAGAAAGAAGGACATGATGATGACCATTGTTGGCAATTGCATCCTGAGAAGAGACCGAAGTGGTTCAAAGAGAGGAAAGGGAGGCAAACAGTTGCAGTAGCAACACGACCAACGGAGTTGGGACTAGTTGGGACTGAATTCAGGTGATGAGTCAAAAATCACAGCAGTTGGTTTGATAGGTAAAATTGGTGATGGATATGATTCTAGAAGTAAATTGTTTCACATAAGGGTCATAATGAGGCATACTAAGGTCGACACATTAATAGATATTGGATATCAATCTAACTTGATTTCAAAGGAAATGGTTAAACAATTGGGATTAAACACTCAGATGCATCATAAACCTTACTCACTTAAATGGATAAGCAAGAACCATAAATTGCACATAAAAAAACAATGCACTTTAAAGTTTGCAATTTCATAAAAAATTGTGGATGAGGTAACGTGTGATGTGGTGCCACTCAATGAATGTGGAATGGTCTAAGGCAGTTCTTATTTGTATGATCGCAAAGAAATATTCTATAGGGAACAGAATCAATATCATTTAATCAAAAAAGGCAATGAATATGTTGTACATGCTCATCACTTTAAAGCAAATCAATCTCTTCAAACAATGGAACAATTAAGGAAGGCAGCTCATGCAAGCAACACACCTATAATTGTGCCAAATCAAGCAATTGATCTTAAGAATGAACATGAGATGATTGTAGAATGGAATTTCAATCATACTTTGTTTCAAGATAAGCTAATGTCGTGTGAGTACTACAAACATATTATCTCATTTGGAGTCATATTTCTGATGTTATCATTGCTAATGTTTTCAACATGGATGGTAGTGGCTTCAGTGAGATGTGACAGAGTACAAGTGGCTAACAATATGTTGTCAATTGTCATGGTTGTTTTACAATTGATGTTGATGAGACAGGTGCATGGGACAAAGTTTAAAGACAAAGAATAAGTGGGGTGGCCTATCCCGCACTTGATGACTAGTTAGTATCATTTTGGAGGACCAAAAGGTCTTAGTGGGGAGGCGTGATCCAAAATGGATCCAGGAACCAAAATGAGTCCGGGAAGGCCAAAAAATAAAAGTTATCGGAATCGGATGAAACCAATGCCATTATGTCTGTCTCATCATGTTGATTCCGTCCATATAATGTTTTCCTCAAACGGACATCGTATGCTAAAGTTATCACGTTCTGATCAAATTCCCAAATAGGCAAAAAGTCAACTGGTCAAAGTTAATGTTGATGTCAGCAGGTACAATAGGTGATGTCAACATGACATCATGATGTTGATGTGGCATCACCAGGAGGTGACACATGTCACTCGAATTCAACAATTTCAGGTTGAGTTGGCACTGTACGGATTTGACATGTGTCACTGTACGAATGACACATGGCAATCTGTACAATGACGTGGCCCAATGATAGGATGACATGTGGCAATTGGGTCATACGAATGTTGACGTGGTAGAGTGACCGGGATGTATAGACATGACATGGCATGAAACGTGGTTATACGACAGATGATGTGGCAGGCCACTGGGCAGGTCACTGGGTTGTACAGAAGCTGACATGGCAGGTTGACTAGACGCTAATTGTGTTTGTATGGACCAATCTGAGGGTGACACGTGGCCCAATCAGAGGGCACCATATGGCACCCTAGATTTTTCCAATGAAAACTAGTTCAAAAAATTTGTTTTAGGCTCCGAAAGTTTCGAGCCTCCGACCTCCTTGGGCGCCAATGATTTCGTGAAAGGGGGCGGACCGTTCGAGATACGGTGGTACTTGTTAAATCACTTGGCCCATTTCCCTTTTGAGTTAACGGTGGTGTGGAGTTTAGGTTAGGTGGTGTGGAGTTTAGGTTAGGCCCCATTCGGTGGGGGCCAGCCCCGACCGACCAGGGGCTGAGGACCTGGGGGCTTAACCAACTACAGGCACGTGGGGGCTTAAGGGTAGGCCATATGGCCAAGCCAACGACCAAGGGCCGAAGATTATGGGGCTAAATACCAGGAGTGCGCCAGTCCAAGGACATGTGGAGCCTCCCATATAGTCAGGAGCCAGGAATAGGGGGTTTGTGCCCTGAATTATTTCTAACTTTGGTTTTTTTACATTATAATATGATTTTTAATGTTGTTTTAGCCTGATTTTGGGAGATTTTGGTCATTTTTGGGAGATATGGAGCCCTTTTTGAAACCATATCTTGGGAGGAAGTTGGGAGGTTGATGCCAAATTCAAACCTATATAAACCATAGGTTCTTGGTAGCCTTGGACAAGTTCGTAACAGGATAAATTTTGTAGAATTGTGAAGCCAAAGACATTTTTTTATGCAGGGAAGCCATCGAGGAGGGGAACTTTGCGGGCCAATTTCGGGAGCTACGCTCAACCTTTTTCAGTGTCGTTAGTTGTGTTGGGTTCTTGAGCTCTATAAGAACACAACCAGACTAGTTTGTAATCCATTTGACACTTTTCTGATGTACTTTTGAATCTTTGAAGAGAAATAAGAAAGCCTCACCCACTGAGACAAAGGCCCAGAAACGTAGGCAATCTTGTTGAACTCCGTTAACAACTTTGCTACTATGGTTTGTTGATTCTTTGTGCTTAATTTCATATATGAATTTCTTATTATGGCTGCCATGATATATCATTGATTTCCTTCTCTTTCTTCAATTCCTAATTGGTTAATGAACTCATACTTTAAAACTTAACCATTGTCTTAAAAGATCATTTTCGGATCAAAAACGAAAGGAAGAAGCGGGACTACAAGGAGAAGAGCATAAGGAGAGCACATTCATGATAATATCAGGAAGATACATCTAAGGGTTCAATAGCATCTCAAGAAGAGCCAGCAGTTGTACAAATCCATACATGATCATCATAGTGAGGATCATAAGTTCTGTGTTGGAGAAAAGGTGTGGCTCTACCTTTGTAAGGAACGACTGCAAGGAGCAACAAAGAAACTCAAGCCCCTTAGATATGGACCATTTGAGATCATTCAGAAAGTGAACGAGAATGACTTCAGGTTGAAACTTCCACCTTATATGCAGATCATCTCAATGGTAAACATGTAAAATTTGAAGTTGTTCGAACCCTCCATGCTATATGAGGAGGAAGAACATCAGATTTTCCCGACGGTTGAAGACTTTTCACCTCATAGATTTGAGGAGTTGAAGAAAGATACAGTTTTTCAGCATAAGGAGTGGATGACTCGTAGAGGACAGAAAGAAATGTAGCAGATTGGTCTCAAGGGACAGACTGCAAAGAAAGCAAACTGGTATGAGAGGAACCTAATTGCAAGTAGG
The DNA here is from genome assembly GCA_900067695.1 of Picea abies. Lineage (NCBI taxonomy): Eukaryota > Viridiplantae > Streptophyta > Pinopsida > Pinales > Pinaceae > Picea > Picea abies. The sequence continues at coordinate 11,452 of CBVK0101044661.1, read as the reverse complement.
TTCCATCATCTATCTTTGGTAGCTTTTGGGGACCAAAAGCCTCCCAATGGGGAGGTGTGATCTGAAAAGAAAAAATGGCTATTGACAAAGACTCAAAGATGAACAACACATGCGAAGTTTAAGGCTATGGATGACGAAGAAGATCAGTTTGTCGGCGTGATGGGCCCCATGCCATCATGATTGATGTCCAATTTTGTTTTAATGTATGTAAAGTTGGGCAGTATATTATTGTATTCATAATGCCTTTTCTACGTGGGATAAAAGACAAACAAATAAAGAAATGAAGGAGAGATGAACTGGAGATAAATTGAAGCGTTGGGGACCCCTGACCTTCCAGATATCCTCCCAGTCGATTCAAAATTCTATATCATGAATCCCCACAATGAGAAAGGGGTTCTTTTGCTATGAATGATGTAGAGAGGTTGCCCAAATATCACTGAGAAGCATAGAAATGAACTAGAGAGCCTGTAACTTGCCCATTGTTGAATAAATAAGGTCATGGTTGAACCAAAAGAATGATGGTTTTCTCGTTTGGGTTTCCAGTGTAAATTTTGAGTCTATGTGTGATGATGGTTTGTGGTTGCATTGTTCATCAATGTTTAATGGTGTGCATTATAAATTAATGAATTTTGGCATATTATTTAGAAAAGAGTTTTTCATACTTGTTATTGTTTGAGCTTGTTTTATATGAATATGGTCATTATGGGTGTGTAAGACGGAGTAATAGCTCTCTAACCATAGTCGTGCATTGAATTTTGAGTTGGGAATCGACGGTCATCCTTCCTGAGTCGTTGTGAATTCAGTGGGGATTTCTAATTTCGTTTTTGAGTCATTGGGCATGTTCTTGACTTTGTTGGAAGTATTATCTTCGTCCACAAATCATAGACAACATGTATAGTGAAATTTGGGGTTGTTTGGGCATTAGTTAGCCACCAGGGGACCATATACACGTTTTTGCAAATTTGTCTGCTACAAAATTCTCCCCAAAACATTTTTCCTTCGTCGTCGAATGCCAAAACGACTTCAATATGTTTTTTGTTGTCTGTGAATACCCAATTCGAATTCCATACGTTTTTATTTGTCAGCGAAAGGCCCAAATCGACTTCCCCACGTTTTTCGTTGATTTGGGTTGTCGAAAAATCGCTTTAGGCATTTTTCTGAATCGTGGGTTATTAAGAATAGTCCCCCAAATGGTTTTGCATGCCATGGGTGATCAAATTCACCCATTGAACTTTCCTTTCAGTTGTTGGTCAATAAATTTGACTTCCCTAAGTTTTCCCTCCACCTCTAGGCATTGAATTAGCCTATTAGCTCTTTGTTTTTCCAACGGGTCGACCCAATTCGACTTGGATTCCTCTTTGGTTGAGTTCCCTTCCTTAGTCAACCAACAATAATCCCTTGGTCGACTTGCATGTCCTCTAACTCGACTTGGACGAATTCAACTTGGATAAATTTGACTTGAACCATTTCAACTTGGTCGACTTGCTTTGCCACCGACTCGACTTGCCGCATCTTTCAAACTTGACTTCTCATTTATTTCTAACTCGACTAGTGGCTTGACTAGTCGATAATTCTCCCTTCATCCAAATATCTAAGTTTATAATTGTTTAACAAAGATTTTTTTGTTGGTGAGATAGATAGGCTATAAGCCTCTAGTTTACGGATCAGTCGATATGTTGGGGCAAAGAGCTCGTATTGATTAATATGGTCAAGGACCAAATTGTATAGTATGAACATTGAAATGATTAATAAAATTAGTAATTGTTGGCTACATTACGAGAGGGATGAAAACTATGGGGGGCTATGATTCCACAAGAGAGTGGGGTTCAAGGGGAGGGGACGTGGGAGGGTGGTGGTTATATTCATAGGTAGTAATCCAACCCACATTCTTGAATTATTATCATTGTGTATAACCTTCTATTTGTTGTTGAGTGTTCCCAAAGCCAATCATTAAACTCATGTAAGAGGGTGGGTGTGAGGAGCCACATCCCATAGTTATTGGGAGCATGGGGCTGAATTACAATCATCTTTGGGAAGAGTATGAGTCAATAAAGTAAGCAAAAGAGAAGGAAATCCATATGCAAAAAGTAGGGAGTTTTTACATGCAGTTTTTGGACAGCAAAAGAGGAGTTGAGTGTTGGGAAGAGCACCAGCCATGTTATGCTTAAAGGTAGCCATTATTGGGTTGTGTTTTATGCTAGAAATGTGGCATGTGTGCCTGTAAAATGGGTTGTAAGTTAGTAGTGTGTTTTCCTACAGAAAAAATGGCTTAACAGCCTTGTGAAGGTTGTTGTGAGCACTCCTAGAGCAGTTGAGAGTTATTAGTGTCCCCAACTGAGAGATTTCTTGGCCAACTAAGTGCATTGCAATCCTTGAAAAATGAAAGGTACAGCCCAATGAACTAAGAGCAGTGAAGGGGGTACATTCCTTGGGTTGTGCAGGTTGTGGGGAAGAGAGTTGGTGGATTGGAACTATTGCTGGAGTAGAACCTAGGTTTTGGGATACTGAGTGTGATGAGTGGACAACCAAGAGGGCCAGATCTCCTCCAGGACTCATGGCCTCAATTCAAGGGTGGATTTTTATTGAGATAAAATGAACACTAATTCCTATGGTTTGGAGGTGCGTCCTTTGTATGCATCCAGTTGGTTATATTTATAAACAAATAAGTGTTTTATTGTTTTATTATGATTATTTGGCCATGTAAATAAATATACGAATGTTATGTGTGTTTGTTGTGTTCTTTCTAGATGCATTCATGTTTTTATAATGTTGTTATATGCATGAATAAATCAACATATTGTTTTTCTGTAATTTTTGTGGGCCTAATTCCCCTTGGTTTTCTTTTATATGTATGTGGAATATTTAGATCTGTATTTAGTACGAAAATTCATTTTTGTAGTGACGGGACTCATCTTGGGGGCTGGGTATGTTACAGAATGGTATCAGAGATTTTTGGTTCAACAACGGACATGTATGGGCTAGAGATCAATATGAAGTTGGTAATTCATCATATCATCATTTGAGTTATGTTGAATTTGGGGGAAAATGGTAAAATCTGAGTGAAATCCCCAAATTTCTAAGAAAATTCAAGTTGAAATTGCACTCAGAATGGTTGTTATGGAGGGGTTGTTTTGACTTCCAAGTGATTGAATTTGGCTTAAACAAGTGAGTTGGGCATTTTCACGATGGTCACAATGGTCGCAAGATGGAAATATGGAAAATCAACTAAGCAAAGAAAGGGCTTGTATGCACTAAATATTGGCACTATGCAGTGCAGAATTGTTGGTGCGTGATATAAAAATTTGTGCACACTAGATATTGGTCCACGGTATATAAAAGTTGTGTGCATTGGATATTGGAGTGCGATATAAAAAGTTGTGCACACTGGATATTGGTGGGCAGTATATAAAAGATGTGCACACTAGAGATTGGTGTGCAGTATAAAAATTTGCGCACATCGGATATTGGTGCGCGGTATAAAAAGTTGTGTGCACTAGATATCAATGCATAGTATAAAATTTGTGTGCATTGAATATTAGTGCGTGGTATAAAATATGTGTGCATTAAATATTGGTGTGGTGTAAAAGTTGTGCGCACAAAATATTGGTGTGTGGTATCGAAGTTGTGTGTATTAAATATCGGTGCACGGGGCGTGCATTAAATATTGGTGTTGTGCATTGTGGATCTAGCACATGTTGAATATTAATGCATGATATAGAATTGATGCGCACGCGGGCTCCGAAAAGAAAGAAGAGTAGAAGGGTGTTGGGAAGGAAGAAGGTGATGGAGGCAGACGAGGCAAGGCTAGGGTGGTCAGGAGGATGATATGGAATCACCTCATGGTGCCATGTGGACCCAGAAGGCCACATCAGCAAGGATGCCACATAAGAAAAATTGTCCTATAGTTTCAAAAGAAAAAAACCAAGTCTGGAGCCAAAATTATATTTTTTCCATAACAAGAGAATAATAACTTAGAAGAAGATAATATTTTGTGGGTTTTTTCTGCAATATCGAGGGCTATAGAAGTGTTAGAGAGGGCCATTGACCAATTATGCTCTAATTTTTTGAAAAATGCAAATTACATGTTTTTAAAGATTAGGGTAAAGCTCATTGGCAGGATCATAGTTTCTTCGAGTATCAAAAGAGCAGGCAAGAAAATGTTGTGTGAAGGGATTGGATGTATTCTGAGGAGTTTGGAGTGGGGATGCCAAAATAGGTCAAAATCCACTATTTTGGGCCACTTTTAGGGGATTTTCAGAGGAAAAGGGTCTCCATATGACAAATCTAAAAACAAATATTTGCTCAAAATTTTGCATACTTGTCAAGCTAGACAACTTTGGTTTAGTGAAGTTTTTCCATAAATGCACAATTTGGGAGATAGTGAGTTTGGCTAAAAAAATCTAAGTCTGGAAAAAGGGGTGAAAAAGGGCAAAGTTGTCATTTCCAAATTGTTGCATATTTTGACTGGAGCATTAGATTGACAATTTGAGAGTTGTTGTGAATTCCCTGTCATCAGTATTATTTGGATCTCATACAAAAGTTTCATTTTTTCCTAACATATTTACCTTTGTAGGTGACCAAATTTGTTGTTTGAGATTATTTTTCACTTGGGAGAAGGGGTGCAAAAGAGGTGAATTAGCAATATTCAATTGGTTATAACTTTATGTTCAATGCTCAAAATTGAGCAAGAAAGTAGTTGTTTGAAATAAATTAGATAGTAGAATCCAAATATCCACTCAAATTTTAGTTTTGAGGGAGATATTTCTCAAGGAATCAGAAGGAAGGTGATTGGTGGACTTGATAGGCACAATTGAGTAGAAATGGAAATTTCAGGAAGCTGTAACTTGGACCTCATAAATCGAAATGAGGATTGAGTACATCCATTGGAAAGGTAATCCAGGAGAAAACATGACAGAATGAGTAGGTTCTCCTAGGATTCGTCCAATTGTGTTATAATTCTATAGGAAAAGGGTAATTGAACTTTGTGAGCCATACAATTACTCAATGTGAAAGTTTTCCAAAACAAGTCAATTTTGGGAAAACATTTCTAAATGTTAGAGGTACATGCCAAAGGTGAGTATTGGTTCAAAAGAAGAGCATTTATTCCTATGATAGTTCCTATGCAGTTGTGTAGAGGCACCTTTGGAAGTGCGACCCCTTGGAAATAAAAGAGGTTGAGCTTAATAGCAGGGCATTGTTAATAAGTCGAGAAGCACTCAAGAAAAGAGTGTTGTGTGAAGGGACTGCTAACAAGAGCATAAGATTCCACAAATGAATATTGTGTGGGTATGTTCCATAGTAATCCTAAGGTCCATTGGACAAGGAAGCATGTCAATTCTTGTATATTTGGTTGAGGAATCAAAGAGATATAGAGAAAAGTGTCAGGATGCAGAATGGGTATTCAAAGGTTGATAAAGGACTCATGAAGAGGAGAGAAACATTAAGATTCAAATGATACAAAGTTTGAATGGATTTACAAGGAGAATATATAGAGATTCTCACATGAACATGAAGCCAATAGGTGAAGAATGTCATTTGCATGCACATGGAGTTAAGGAGGACTCTCAATCCTTGAAGGTACAGATATGGTGAAGGTGGTAAAGTTTGTTGCAAAAGAAAAGAAAGGGTCTCATGAGGTGAGGTGTGACTCATGGAGTGGATGATTCATATCTATGTGAAAGCATAGGAATACAAGAAGAAGGAATGGTTAATTTATGGCTTAGCTACTTGCATCTAAAAGTAACCAAAGCAAGAAATCCACTTATTTTATCAAAGTGTGTAGTGAAAGCCCGGTACAGGTGAAAGGAAGGATGGAATAATGAAGGTTTGATTTCACTCCTAAGTATCAATGGAAAATATAGAATTTCATTGGAATTAGTTTAGTATTGAGCATAAGAATAGGACTTCGCAATAAATTGCTATATTTCTAAAGGGTTAAGCAAGTTAGAAATATTATAGTGTTAGAAGTGGAATGATAGAAATTACATCATTATAATGTATGGGAAGAATTCTATCAGGTAAAGTTGGGGCATGTTTTCCTGAGTGGGAGAAATACTGGTTAGAAATACTTATTAGTCAAGTTGGACTTGGTTGGAAGATGCTTAGCAAGAAGAATCAATGGTGTGTATTACCCCCTCAAACTAGGGGTAACTAAGGAGATCGTGTCTCGAGGCCCACAAGTAGCAAACATGGAGTGTCGAGAGTTAGATTGATCGACAAAGCCTGAAGGGACCCTCTTTTTAAATAAGCACCTCATCGTTCATCATCATCAACATAGTAGCATCCATCACATCATCTTGGTCCAAGAATACAGTGGGTCTTGCTCCGTGAGGTAACAAGTCATGTATCGTGGTAAGTGTCATTTTAATACTTGAAGAATTTGAGCATGTTGCAAAGAATCCTTTATTGATTTTCAAAATTTTGCTTGGAATTTATACCTTTTGTCTAGTTTCACCTTGGTGAGTGATATGGTCTCCTAGTAAGTAGGTCACCCTCAGGGAAAATGGGTTCCATTGGGTCGTTCTTTGAAGGTTCATTGTACCATTCTTTTCCATACTTACCACCTTCAATAATTATACCCTTTATTTTCCTTATATTTTGGGTTTTCGGGTTCATTAACCCAAGAAGGGATTGTACCTCATTTCATGGGAAGAAGGGGATGAAGGCCCAGAGGTGTTGTAGTTGGAAAAAGATAAAATCCAATCATTATCCTTCTAGATGTTCACCCTGAGGTTCTGAGAACAATGAAACACTTCTCCAAAAAAATGAAGAACCTACAAGATAAATCACATAATTAATAAATGTCCCTCTTGATGATGGGATGCATTGCAATGTCTTTCCCTTGAATATGGTACTCAATGTTCAGACTCTAATAAATTAAATGGAAAAGGGCTTGGAAAAAGGTTGCATTGAAAACAAAGGATGCAACACACCCTCTACAAATGCAGTTATAAATGAGACAATACAAACCCTTGTATGTCAAGGACCCCACACCTAGAAGTCTTTCCCAAAAATCAACCTCACACTCAGTACATGATTTAGATAGGCTCCTCTTGGGAAACATCCCTTGACTTGCGGATTATCTTACCCAATAGAGCACCATGACACCCCTCCCATACCTAAACTAGGAAAAACTCATAAGGTATTTGAGAATTTGTTTAATTTCAAAAGGATGGTTTGATACACATGTTTGGGTGGTTCATGTATTAAATATGGCTTACTTGGTATGATCCTTGTGACTTTTGGACCCTTAGAGGGTGCATCTATTTTTCTTTTGAATACCTTTCCTGGTGACGAGGTATTCATGGGGAGATGACTTCATTTGGACCTCCATGTGGGCTTTAGAGCCCAATGATGGATGCTAGACCCCACATCTGGGGCACATGAGATGATAGACATTACACCTTAAGGATGGAGGGTGTTTCCTTTGGAGGCACCTTGGCATGACTTGAGGATGATATCCCACCATTTTCCACTTAGATTTTGGCCTTTGGAGGCATATATGTCACTTTCCTAGCCCATGACATCACCCTTGGAGGGATAGGGCTTGATGGAGATGGTTTCAGTGATGGTTTGATGGAGGATGACACTTGGCATGGCACGTTAGCACTATATGGATTGATGTATAGCCTTGGGAGGCCCAACGTTCCACCTTACAACCTCAACGTCACCTTCCTAAAGCTCAATGTCACACCCTTAGGGCATGACATCACTCTTCTAGGGTTTTATCTTATGTAAAATTTGAATTTTGTAAATTAAAAGGGGAAAATTAAGAAGTAGGTTCCATTGTGAAAAAACATGACTTTTCAATTGATTCTTTTCATGGTTAGGATTTCCCATATAAATATGGCTAACCAAAGACTCATTTTATCATCACAACTTCTCTCACACATGTGAGAGTGAGGTCTAAAATTTTATCTCTTTTTTGGGTTACTAGTCTCTTTTACTCATATTTTAGCCTTTGGAGGACAAGTTTGGATATCTCTTTACTGATTTTTGGAGGAATTTTCTGCAATTAGGGTTTTCTCTTGTCATTGTCTTGGTGAAGTGAGTAAATTTCTGCAATTTCATGTCATTAATGTTTTATTGTGAATTTACTTGTTCATATTGAAGATTTATTTCTTGGTTAAAACCCTAAGAGATGATCATAAAGTGCTTCCTCCTCTCATGAGGATAATTGCATCTGTTAATTTGTGAAGGAAATCCTACCTAGATTTAAGATCCTAAATCCATAAATTTCTAGCACTTTAAGAGTTTGATTCTAGACAATTGTTGTGACATTGTTGAAGAATCTAAGGGAAGAAAGAGTTTCTAGAGCCCAAAAGTGATTGCACTCTAGCAACCTCTTCTTGAAATATAAGGCCCTAAGGTGCTAACACCTTATATTCCAAGCCCTTTCTCTTAAACATTGATATCATCATTCTCCAATTGCATATTTATTGTTGTTACAAAAGACTCCATAGCCGAAAAGACACTAGTTTACTTGCTCTCTTGCGAAGGGATTTGATCAAACAACACTCAACTCTTACTCCCTAAGACTTTCTACTAAGTTATATAACTCTAACTTAGGCTAATTCACTGATTTTAGTGATGTTGTTGTAAAACATTGCTACAACCATCTAATTTGCTACAATTTACTGCATAATTCACTCTAACAACTAGCTAAGATACTCAAAATTTGTTTGGAACACTTGGATATTGATATATTGGATATGTGTTAAAGTTTCCTTGTCATTTCATGCAATTCCGGTCTCTCTAACTTCTTGTTGTTACAAAACAATAATTGTTGTTATAAACTATTGGTTTGCTGCAATTTTGTATCAACCTTAACAAATTTTCATTGTCTATTATCTATTAAGGTATTACTTGCATATTAGTACTTGGAAATCACCATACATGTGTTATAATCGTTCTTGTTCGAGGAAGCTACCCGAAACACTCTTGACATAGACTTTGACTTAGGTCATCAAGAGAGGGTGTGGTAGGTTTGGCTATAATACTTTATGCTTTGATCCCTTTAGGTCACCAAAGAAGCATCCCTTGTGGTGGACCTCTTCCATTACTAAAACAAGGGGATTTCTTACTAAGGTGATAGTGGTAGGATTTCCTGTAGTTACAAAATATTTGGGAATCTTGTGTTGGGTTTTGCACAATGACAAATCCTACAAAAATAGTGCGCAAATGAGCAGAATGGAAGTGCAGGGCAACAAGGGTCTACAAGAATTCAAGGAAAACCATCTACAAAAATAGAAAAATGAATAAATAAAAATGAAATAATTATGCATTGGAGTGCATAATGGAAGTGATGCATGATGCCTATGATAATTCTAGAATGCATGTGCATGGAGTAGGCATGATGATATTGAATGTTTAATGCATATTGATGTGCATTTGTGCATGTGGACATGCCTAGAAATGTATATGGCATGAGTGTATACTAAGAGTATTATGTTGATATATATATACATGAATTAATGATGTTGGGATATTTGAATAAGACTAATGATGGATTGTGTATCCAGGAAATTGTTCATAGCATGGCTGAAGATGTTGATGATATTGTTGCATATGAAAACCATTTGTATGAAGAAAAATGAGGATAGTAAGATGTTGATAAAGAGGTTAATAAATGGATCCTGCAAGCTGCCACAACAATATCAGTTGGTCAGGTAGCATCAAGTAAATTGATAATAGTCATGTAGGTATGTGTTTGGGTTTGTTATGATGCATAAATGTTGAAAGGAATTAAGGTAAGAATTCTCTCAATCAAAGTTTAATATTTGAAATTGATGAAAAGGAAGAATTCCTTGAGTAGATATATGTTATGTAATGCTTGAATGCATTTATGATCAATTTAATTACATATTGTGTTATGTTGGATATGAGAGCATAACCAAGTCAAGATAGGATACATACTCTTGCAGTAGCAATGAATGCCATTAGATATGGCCATGTGTGAGGCCATGATGTGGTTGGAAATGGAAGGGCTATAGCACCATATGAGTATGTAATTTTCCTCCCCTATATAACCGATGTTTGCATTGCAACATCTTTGCCAACGCGGGAGAGCACTAAGGGAATTATCCTAGTGTTGTGTATGGGTCAGAGAGGAAGGTATCCAAATAATCGAGGAAGTAATTGGGGGAGAGTTTGTATGATGTGTTGAGGTGTGTGCTATACCTTCCAAATCATATGGTGGAAGGCATGACATGAACATATGGTATTCTAGAGTCAATGCAAGGATGCATCATGTAGATGTGGCCATGATTATTAGCACATTGGTTTTATTTATTGGTAAAGTTGATTGCATTATGAAAATCTTGGTGTGTTAATAATGTGTGTCATGTGAATGATAGTTTCATTCTAGATAATATGATTAATGGTTGAATTCCATTTTTTAAATGAGCGAGGACTAGAAATTGTTGAATTGTGGGTAAAATACAATTCTGGTATCATTTCATAAACTATTGAAAATGTGCATGAATACTAACAATTTGTTTGGCTAGGTCAAAATTAAAGAAAATTGCAAGGAGAATGGTCTTGTATATGGAAGGGATGTAAGCCCATAAAGAAGACTGGTGCTTGTTGATGTGCGATCCAAACATAATGAGTAGAAACTCATGCATGGGAAATTTTATTTTTCTATATAAAACAGATTTGAGAAAATTATAATTGAAAATTGTTGGAAATATCGTGTTGGCATTGATGTCAATGTGAAGACAAGAAGTACCATAGTGGAGTATGGCATGGAGCTGCAGTAAAAGATACAGGAATATTGATTTACAGGAACGTAGTGGACTACCAGAATATAGGGGATCGCCTGGTCGAGTGCTTTGAAAGAATGAAAGAATGAGACAATTTCAATTACTACACTAGTCGAGTCGAGTTGTCCTGGTGACTGTATATTCTGTTGAAATGGGATCATGATGAACAAAATGAATATTGGTGAGTCGTCCTCTTGAATAATTTCTCGTGCACTATCATTTCAAAGTGTATTTGAAGGGAAATTTTTGATGCAGCACCGAGAACCCTTGAGTCTGTCAGATCAACACAGTAGTCGATATTTCATAGCAAGTTGTGGTTGTCATTTTTTCCATGTTGAAGTTGGACGACCCTTCAAACCCAAACAATTTCCAGCAACCACCAATGGTTATATCCACTCAAGTAATCAATTGTTGAATAAATTGTCATTGATGTCAAAATTTAGTAAGTGATCAAATATATGTCAAAGGTTAGTAAGTGATTAAATATAAATGTGACCTTGGTATCATTTTAATAAATACAAAAGTGGAAAAGTTAAGTGGAAATGGAGTTTATTCAAAAGTGGAAATGAAAGTGGACTAAATATAAATATGACTTTAATAAATAGCAAAAGTTGAAAATTTAGGGGGAAGTGGAGTTTATGTAAAAGAGGAGTAAATATGAAAGTGGAATAAAGAAAAAGGTAAAAGTG
>CBVK0101044657.1:0-17379 GCA_900067695.1 Picea abies | reverse complement strand
TTTTTCAACATTTTCTCTTTCATTCCCTGAGCAAATATGGCCCAACCACTCCTCTATATGTTGGGTTATCCCAGCTTACCGATGTGTTTCACTTTCTTCCATAAAGTGCCTCAAATGGGCTCATCTTTAGAGATGCTTGGTACCCATTGTTATAAGCAAACTCTACCAAGTGTAGGTATTCTTCCCATTTTGATGGTTTTTCCATCACATACATCCTCAACATATCCTCAATCACCTAATTCACCCTCTCTCTTTGTTCATCTGCTTCTAGATGATAAGTTTCACTAAAATTCAAATTTATTCCAATTCCAATAAACAATCCCTTCCAAACTTTTGAGGTAAATTTTGGATCTCTATCAGATACAATTGTCTTAGGTATGCCATGTAATCTAGCAATTTACCTCATATAAACATCGACAATGTTCGATGCCTTGTGAGTGAGCTTAACTGGAATAAAATGGGCAACTTTAGTAAGCTTACCCACCACTACTATGATATAATCATGTTGCTTGTTTGTTCTGGGCAGTTTGGCAATGAAATCCATGGTTAACACTTCCCATTTCCACTCAAGAATGGGTACTGGTTGTAGCAAGCCAGTTGGGTGTCTATGCTCAGCCTTTACCTTTTGACATTCCAAAAATCTGGTAATAAAATCAACAACCTCTTTCTTCATGCCTAGCCAATAATATTGGCTCTTGACAGCTGCAATAGTTTTCTGATATCCTGGGTGCCCAACATAAGGCACATTATGCATTTCTCTCAATATCATGTTTTTCAACTCCTAGGAATTTGGTACATAAATTATGCCCCTGTACATGAAAATTTCATCCTTATGTAGCTTGTATTCTTCAATTTTGTGCTACAAATTACCTTGTTGTAGTTTTGCCACTAAATCATTGTATTGTAAATCTGATTTGGCAATCTCTATAATTTTTTGTTTCAAAAATGATTGATACATGATAATGGCTAGAGCATGCATTTCATGCACTCTTGTGCTGAGTGCATCAACCACTTTGTTCTCTTTCCCCTTGATATGCTTTATATCAAAGTTGTATTCACTTAAAAATTATAACCATCTTCTTTGCCTAACATTTAAAGTTGGATGATCAAACAAATATTTCAGACCTTTGTGGTCTATCCTCATATCAAAAATTTTCTCCATGAGGTAGTGTCTCCATTTCCTCAAGTCATGTACAATGTATTCCAACTCCAAATCATGAGTGGCATAGTTTCTTTCATGCTCCTTCAACTTCCTTGATTCATAACATATAACAAACCCATTTTGACTGAGGACTCCACCAAGTCCCTCTTTACATGCATCTATGCATACAATGAATTATTCATTTGGGTCTACTATTATTAATATTGGAGCACTTGTTAATAATTTTTTTAAGTGTTGGAAATTATTTTCACAATCCAATGTCCACTGAAACTTCACATCCTTTCTTTTCAATGAAGTGATTCGGTGTGAAATATTTGAAAACCCTTCTATAAATATCCTATAGTATCCTGCAAGGCCCATGAATGATCTCACCTCTATCACATTCTTTGGCACTGCCCATTCTCTAATGGATTCTATATTCTCAGGATCCACTGCTATTCCATCCTTTGAAATTATATGACCCAAATAGTGAATTTGCTTCTGATAAAATGAGCACTTGCTCAATTTGGCATACAATTGATGCTCCCTTAATACTTGCAAAACCATCCTTAAATGATGTTCATGCTCTTCCTCTGACTTGGAATATACGAGAATGTCATCCAAAAAGACAATTATAAACTTGTCTAAATATTCTCGGAAAATACCATTCATTGAGCACATGAAAACAACTAGTGCATTTGACAACACAAATGGGACCATTGTAAACTCATAATGACCATACCTTGTCCTGAAAGTAGTCTTGATGATATCTTCTTCTTTAATCCTTACCTGATGGTATCCTGACCTGAGATCTATCTTTGAGAAGATATTTGCATCCTTCAATTGATCAAAGAGATCATCAATCCTTGGAAGAGGATACTTGTTCTTCACAGTCACTTTATTCAACTGTCTAAAATAAATGCACAATCTTCATGTTCAATATTTATTCTTCACAAAAAAGACCGGGGCACCCCAAGGTGAAACACTTGGGCATATATAGCCCTTCTTCAGAAGCTCTTCAAGTTTCATTTGCAACTCCTTCATCTCTAGTGTACTCATTCTGTAAGGAGTCTTTGACACTGGAGCTGCTCCAGGCATTAGATTTATAGAGAAATAAATTTCCCTCCTTGGGGGTAGACCTGGTACCTCCTTGAACACATCTTCAAAATCTTCAAGGAATGCATAATCTTCTAAATTTGGCACCTTATCTTTAGGTGTTGCCTCATATGAGATGCAAATATTTGACACCCTTTTCTATAACATTTCTTCAGCTGCAATGCTGAAATCTCTCTGATGGTTACTACCCTGGGAATTCCCTGCACTTTCGTTATTTTTCCTTCCTCATCCAAGCAAGTAAATGTTTTGTTATGACAGTCTAAGAGAGCATGATGTTTTTCCAACCAATCCATCCCAATTAGAAAGTCATAGGAACCCAAAGGAAAGATGTTCAAATATGTCGAGGTGTTCATTCCAATCATGTCCATAAGACATGAGTTAACCATCTCATTAACTTTTCTTTTGGTTCCTGTAGCCAGTTGCACCAACCAAGATTTCGCATGCTTGCTTCCTGGAAAATGCAGAATTTCCACCATCATAGGATCTATATAACTATGAATATCTCCTGAATCAATTAAAATAGGAATGGTCTAGTTGTTGATCATACCATCCACTTCAATCACATGTGATTGATACTCTGCTTGCTTGTTGTCCAGGGCTGCATAGATCCTGGGTACCTTTCTATCCATGTCCTCCACTGTTTCATCTTGTTGTACATTGTGAAAAATCCTTCCTTTTTCGCCTTTGTGAGGACAATCTCTGAACATGGGATCCCCTTTACAACCCCAACATTGAATAGGTGGTTGCCTTGGCCTTTGAATCCCTGTGTCAATCGTTATGGGTTCTTTAGGAGTTTTCTATCCCTGAGGAGTGTTTATGAAGAATGGTGGCTTATATCCCTTCTTCGTCTGATCCACCTTGAATTTCTTTTTGTCTTCCCAAGATTTTTGTAAGGTTGGCCTTTATTTTTGTTGATAATATAGGCATTTAGCTCACCTTATGGTCTCCTCCAATGTCTTGGGATCATCATACTATTTTTTTCACTGATAAATGATGGCAATCCACTCAAATACCTTTGAATATTCACTATCTCATCCTTGATGAAAGAGACATACTTCAGCAATTCTAAAACCCTTGTCTCATATTCATCAATGGTCATACTCCCAATCTTGAGTTCAAATAACTCTTTCATTTTCTTGTCATAATATCTTTTAGTCAAGTATTTCTTCTCAAAATACCTCTCTAATTCCCTCCAAGTAACACTTTTCTCTTTAATGTGTTACACTTGCACAAGCTGATCCCACCACATGGATGACTTTCCCTTGAGTTGATAGATGACAATTCTACTCTCTTCATGAGAAGAATAATTATGCAATTGAAAATACTTTCTCATGCCCAACAACCATGTCTCTACATATTCATCCTTCTTGTGCTCACCATCAAAAGTAGGAGGTTTGATTTTGTTCATTTCTCCTTGTATCTCATCCACCCAAGAACTCTTGTGCTTCCTGAAAGGGGATGGACTTGAGCAGTTGTGATTCCTCTTATTGGAATGCCTTGGGGAGTGATGGTGATGTCTTCTAACACTTCTTGATTTTCTTTTCTCATCATGAGACTTATGACTTCCCGATTTTCTCAAGCCACTCTACTTATCCAATTTATTTTCTATTATGTTCAAGCTCTGTAATAACTTCAGGTTGAATTCATCCTACTGCTCCTTGTCTCTCATAAGCCTTTCATTATCAGCCTTATGGATTTGGACATCCTTCTGCAAATTTTTAATGGTCTCTACCATATTCATGTTTTCATTCCTTTCTTCTCCATGTCCATTGGAGTTTGTTCCTTCAATGCCGAAATGGACATCCATCCCTATGACTTCATATTCCTGGTTGTAATTACATTGTGCCTCTTCCATTACTCTGGACTCTAAGATGATCTTGATCTAGTTTTTCTTAAATCTGCAAAATTTGCAGCCAACAAAACTTTGTCAAGCTAATTGTTTCAACAATTTCATGAAAATATGAACCATTCTTGTTCAATAATATATATCAAAATATTTTCTTCTGATTTCCTGGAAATTTGAATTCCTTGATCAATTTTCTGGGTGGATAATTATATTCCAATGTCCAAGACCTTTCCAATGCCTACTCACATGCTCAATTCCGAGTCTTGAGAAGAAAGTTATGGCTCCATCGAGCTAGTTGGGTCTTATAATTTACCCTTCACCGTTTCTGTTGTATCTTTCTCATAAAATCTTTGTTTGACGAAAAGTTTACATGATTAGAAATATCTATCCAAGATATTTTATTTGAGATGTAGAGAGAGAGTCTGCCTTGTCACACTCTGTTCTCGTGGTTTTGGAGTTGCTAAAAATGATTTTAAGACCCTCAAAAATGCGTTGCAAAATGATGACATTCAAATAGTATAAAATGTGGCAAAAATCCACTGCTTTCTATTGTTGTTCACCTTCCAAACAACTTTGCATGCACAAATTTCAATATATGCACCCATATTTACCATGTGTTGCAACATCACAAGGTAAATCATACTTCGTGCACTTTAAAACCATTGTGTATCACTTCTTTGTCATGGCAATAACTTGCGTGCACTACTTTTGCGTTCCATGCCAATATCTAGTGTGCACAGTTTTGGTTCTTGCATTGATACCTATTGCACACAGTTTTTGTATCGCACACTGATATTCCACATGCATTTCTCTCTATGTATTGCACCATGCCAAAGTTAAATATGCCCCCACCACGCACAATACTAAGCACGCACCATTGATTACACTGTCGCGAGACAACTTATACTCATATTGTGTGTAAACCAACCAAACTCCTTTGTGCTTTGCAATACTACACACACTAGGTGCAACAATACTATGTGTGTGCAAACTGCATAATGCTATATTTAGCGTGCGCATCCTCACACCAACATTTTTCCATGTGGCGCCAAAATTTTCTTCGCACACCCTGACACCATATTTTCTCATGCGGTACTAAATTTTTATCGTGCGCACCTGCACGCTATCATTTTTCTGCCCATCAAAAAAATTTAACATGCACATCAGCATGGAAATACCTTGCCATGCAGTGCTAAATTTTACCTATCCCAAGATTTTCACTACGCCACATGAATTTTGGGTGCACCCAAGTACGCACATTCACCTTTACGCACATCGATTCCTCGTGAATTCCGCTACAGAAATTGGGGCTTTCCCCCAATTCACCATAGACATTTTGCAACTATGAAATTTGTTCAATTTCACCCTAAAAACATCAGCTCACCTCTGTAACAATAGGTTATTGTGGGTTGACATTTCTGGAACGATTTTTTCCCAAACTCAATTCACGAATTGGGAATTTAATTATAAAACTTGCTCCAACTGTCATGAATTCACTATAACTTCAAATTCGACCCATTCCAGGTTTGAATTTGCTAGAACATATATTAAATCAGTAATATCTCATCACTTGGTTGAATTTCTCCATTTTATCATGAATTCAACCACAATAATTGGGGATTTTCCCCATTTCTGCCCAGTTGTTGTTACTTTTTACCATGGACATTCTACAAACTGAAATTTGTCCACTTTGAAATAAATCCTCTGTGGAATTTTTCTTCACCTCAACTTTCTCGGCCCATCCAAGCTTACTGTTGAAAACTGAAGCTCTGATACCATATTGTAACATCCCCGACCACCAATAGGATGGGGGTATGCCAGTACTCAGACACTTTACTTAGCTTTGAAACTATTTTGTAATGTCCCCGACCATCCATGTCGGTCCACACTACGCCAGAAAACACTTACATTCTCTCTGCGGAACATACTGTAACATACCCGACATATAACTGAGCTATGCTACATAAATTTTTCTAACTGCATGAAATTGAAACATATGCACATAGAACACCTGCAGAAGCTTTACATGTAAAACGTAAACAAAAAAATACATTTCATAAATGAATGGATTCACACTAAAATAGCAGTAAACATATACATGCAACATATACAGGCAATACCCGTAAAAATAAACACATAAATAACAATGCAACATGTAAACTTATCACACAATTGGCACTTATCTTGGTAATAATGTCACCAACTGTGTGCAGACCTTCCACGAACCTCCCATCCTTATACCACATTTTCCATCACTCTCAACAGTGAGTCACACCTTATCTGAGACTAAACTCCACTCGGGTAAAGGGTTTCTAACTAGGCTAATGGCTCATGTAAAAAAGGAAAAACTTCATCACGGTGCTCACTCAACTAACATCCTACAGTATCGCATTCCCCACATGCCTATCCCACCCAAGGAAGTGTGCCCCTTCTCTACTCAATAGTCCCTCGGCTTCCCCACTTCCCTTCTAGGGCTTCAGCAATAGGTCGAACAGGAAGTCTGAGAGCCCTCTAGCTGCAGTTTAGCATCTTCAGAAAATAAACTCCCAAAAATTCTATCACCTAGAGAATTGATCACGGGCCTAACAACCCGCCTCTTAAATATCCCATGGGCCTGACAACCCACTTCTTCAGTATCTCACGGGCCTGACAACCTACTTCTTCAGTCCAACTTCTGAGTTAACCAACTACACCAACCTCTGTGGACATGGATACAAGTTCAAATATAGTGAAATGAATGTTTGAGGATAACTGACTGTGTGAGTGAAAATGATCATGGAATCATGGCTAAATGATGGAAGAAATGATGAAAATGATGATCCTCTTAATGATGGGGGAGATGTCAAAATGCGGTAAGTCCCAAAAATATGTATGCATGTCCCCAACTTGACACTTTTCATGTTGGGATCTACTTTGGCCCACTTGTCCCCAACTTTAGAACTTAGGATAAAATAATTATCCATACTCTATGGTTTTAAGAAATATTAATATAATATTCATTTTTGGCTTAATCTCCCTAGCTTATCCCCTTTCCTTAACTTAGCCCCTCCCTTTCCCTAACTAGTGGAGCTTATTCCCCCATCTCTTTTATCATGGTCGACCTGCACATAGTGATGTATTTTATATTAAATATGTGACAGGTGCAAAAATAGGCACACTGGCCTTTAACATCTAGGCTCTTTGGCCTAATTAAAACATAAGCATCCTAACTTATAATAACTAGCTCACCAACCTATAAAACATATCATATACATAAAGCCTCCCTAGCCTCAACATCACGTGCACTTAAGATGTTGCACGCGGTATCCTGGAATGTACACACTTCCTCATTTTACTGCGTAGTACATGCACGCACTATGCCATGAAATGTGCATACAAAAATGATATCAAAACAACTCACCAACATAAGTACATTTGTATTTGCACTTACAATTGGGTTCAGCCTTAGGGATATTACACCTCCATTATCAGATCTCAAGCATTTTATTTTTGAATCCATTTCATTTTCAACCATTTCTTTGTAGACCTTGAGGTTTTCAAAAGCTTTTGACTTATTCCTAAGAAAGAAAAATGCAGTCATTCTTGTATAATCATCAACTAATAGCATAAAGTATTTCTCACATTTTAAACCCTTTTGAAATAGATCATTTTCGACACGAAATGAGAGCAAAGATATAATAAAGAAATGCATAGAGATATCATAGATATCCAACAATATAACATAGATGTATCAGAGATGCAACAATAAACAAAGATGTACTGTAATACACGATTTCTATTAATAAAATAAATGTACAGAGACTATTAAAATACAGAGTGAAAGACTCGCTAGAATGGTGGTAGCTTATCTCTGAGAAGAAATGTGACGGCTACTCACATTTGCAAGAAGATTATTACAATGAGGCTCTGAAGGAATTTTTACAATAATAAGGAATGCAAAAAACCCTAGACATCCAAAAGCATAACCCTAGGAGATGAAGCGCTAAAAGGCATGTGGGCCCCGTTTGGGTAAGTTAGTACATCAACTTCCTGGGGTCGTAACTTTTGCATACAATCTCTGTTTTAGGAGTATGATAGCTTGTTGGAAAGGTATCGTTGAGGAGATTTTTTTTCAGCACAATAATGAAGAAACTTATATATTTCAAACCTGTTTTACCAAAAAACATCGTTTAGGGCCTCAAAATGGCCTCATAAGTTAAAAACAACTAAAAATAGTAAATTACCAAAATTGTCAGAAAATTGTTTTGAGCCAGTTGGAAAAGGTGGGTGGCCACCAATATCCACTTGGATCAATCATCCCTCCTTAGGAAGCAATTGTCTCCATTATGTTGAGTGCCCGGGGAGAGGAAAAAAAATTTGTTGAAACTGAATCTTGGTGAGTTTCTTGCCTTGCTGGAGACGTCGCAGTGCTCGGCTTGTGGAAGGCTATCACGAGCATGTGGCTAGAAGGATTGGACCTTTTTAACTAGTATAGATACATGAGAATACTATCTATAGAATGAATCTTTGTGCTTTGTTGCAACCTTGTCGACATGCTTCTGTTGGATAGAAGGTGCTTGGGGCAAGGCTATAGTGATTGCAGTGTCCTTCTGTGCCCCTTTTGAACAAATTGTGAAGAAGCTGAATTTTGCAGTATAAGATACTACCTTGTAGCACTATTTAGGTGGAACAATAGTCAGAAATACCTCTGGTATTCTGTAGAGATGACCCCCTAGAGAAACAATGACACTATGGGGCCGAGACTCATAAACATCATGGCGTCTCCACATATAGGGCTAGCCCAAGAGAATGTCACAGATATCCAGTGGGGAAACATCACATAATAAATCATCCTTGAAGGGCTGGATGTCATATGACAATCAACACTATTGTTTGACATGGAGATCTTGTCCTTGGTGAAGCCAACCGATGTTGTATGGTTGCGGGTGTGGTGTTGTCGACAATCCCAACTATTTGATGACCTCTATTGAGATGATGCTCTTTTGTCTTATGCTATAAACAATAAAATGCAATTGGGTCCCCTTCACCAACATCTGTGAATGAAAAAGGCGCTCCCTCTCTTCCCAATCTGTTGGTTCTTCTGGTTGAATTTTTTGTGGTCACGAAAATAGCAGTGGGGTATGTGTCAATGATCTATCTTTTACCATAATTTTCAGAATCAGATTTTGAATCAGGGTTCAGCTCCTTGTCTTTGATCTCGGCCACCAATGAATGTTTTGAGTGACATTCATTGGTGTTGTTCCAGGGGAGGTTTTTGAAATCGCACCATTTTATGGTGTCCTTCTTTGTCTTCCCATGACCCTTCTTTTCCTATGGCTTGGATTGGTTTTCGGGAGACTGTTTTTTAGGGTCATATTTTTCATACTTTGGTTATTGTGGATTTGCAGACCCGAACTCCCATTTGTTCTAGTGCTTAAATTTATGCTCGATTTTAATAGCATATTGATAGGTAGCACCGAGTGATGAGATGTCTAGAAAATCCATTTTAGTTTGGATGTATCCATGTAGAGCCCCATGGTATTTCAGAACCAAATTCCGTTCGAAGTCTTTGATACCCAGCTTGGTGTGCAAGGTATCGAAGGTATTGGTGAAATTTGGAACTATTTGGCCCCTCTCTTGCCACAATGTGGTGCATCTCATGTACTATTCCTCATATTTTCCAATGGGTTAATACTGTTCCTTTACTGCATCCTCAAAAAACTCCCATGTGGGCTCGACCCCATATATTCTAGACTCCTCTGTGGAAATTTTATCCCAGTAATTTTCACACCAATGTTTGACATGAGGGAGAGCTTTAAGGACTACGAAGGAGGTATTTTCTCTATCAGAAAAATTGTGAATAGAGAAATAACCTTCTAATAGATTTAACCATTTGTGTAGGGCATCCGCATCTATCTCACCTTCAAATACGAGAATATCAAAATTAACCTGTACCTTGAAAGGATAGGTTCTTCCAAAGTGGATTTCTGATGAAGATGTACCTATTTCTATTGGCAAGAATTGAAGGATGTGGGAAAAATCTCCATCATTTTGTCCCTCTGTCGCGTGAGAGCTTACTCAAGAAATATATTTATAGGATCGTCTGCTCCATCATTTTTATTTTCTTCCACCATGGAGGGTTTCTTGGGCATGTGAGAGCGATTGTATTCAATAGAGACAAGATCGAGACCCAACTTGCTATACTCGGACCTCGTCGAGGACATGCACTAAAAAATGATCAAGATCGGCCTGCTTTGATACCACTGACCTGGATTATTTTTGACACAAAATGAGAGCGTAGATATAATAAAGAAATGCACAGAGATATTACAGATATGTAATAATATAACATAAATGTATCAGAGATTCAACCATAAACACATATATACAGTAATACACAATTTCTATTAATGAAATAAATATACATAGACTCTAAAAATACAGAGTGAAAGACTCGCTAGAATGGTGGCATCTTATCTCTGAGAAGAGATGTGACTGCTACTCACATTCTCAAGAAGATGATTAAAATGAGGATTTGAAGGCCATTTTATAATAAGAAGGAATGGAAAAAACCCTAGACATCCAAAATCCTAACCATAGGAGATGAAGAGCCAAAAGTCATGTGGGCTTCGTTTGGGTAAGTTAGTACATCAACTTCTCAGGGTCGTAACTTTTGCATATGATAGCCCATTGGAAAGGTATCGTTGACAAATTATCAGTATTTTTAATGATAAGATATGGTATTACACTTTTGATATTTAGTATTGAAGGCTCCCGCCATGCTCAAATCACATACAACTAAGCCACACCGACGCCACGACCAACCGGCCCAGTGGTAGTAAAACCATGAATATCTTTACAACAACAGAGAAAAAGAGGAAATTTGTCCAAGCACCGCTCAAGAGAATGCAAGGCATAGGATCACCCGCTAAGGCTCTCTTGCACACGAACCTTTTCCCAGGTTACTATTCATGCCTTTCACTGTGTTCTTTTCCTCCGTCATCCGTTGTGCCTCGTGCAACTGCACAATTGTATATTATTCTTCCTGAAGTCATCTTTACATCCAAAACATGCTTCCTACATGACCCTGTGACGATGGTATCACCTGGTCCTTTTCTACCAAATCACGCCGCAACTCTCTATTTTCTTGGTAGAGTTCGGCTATCACAAGCTTAGCTCACTCTAACTGTTGAGAGGGGATCTCAATGGGAGAAACTGGTGCTTTTGCCTTTCCCTTTCATCTCTCATCTCCTCTACCCGTAGTCCCAACTGTCTCTAACCAGTCCGTCTCTCATCTCCTCTACCCGTAGTCCCAACTGTCTCTAACCAGTTGGTAAACCTCATAGACTCCTCAACGGCTTGGCGTACGCTTAACTCAATCGGGAGGTGGTATTCTTCCCCTTTTTTCATATCCTTTCTAGGCATCCCTCTCCTCCACGGTTTTGGATCCTGAGAAGGCACGGTTCCTAGCATAGATCTTTTAGACGTATATTTTTCCACCCCAAGATCTATTGGAGATGTTGGCACCATCTCCAAGCAAAGGCCTGTACTTCCCATTGGAGTTTTAGGTACACAGGAAGCCAATGAGAAATAGTCCCAGGTATGTTGGGGCTCAAACTTGGCACTCTGATTACCTCGCAAGCCCCATCCTGTGTTGGTAGGAGAACCCATAATAAAACAACATAGAAACTCAGGCGTCTGAAGATGATAAAGACTACTACAAGGGATTTTTCCAAGATGAACTCGCCAAACCAGAATTACAGAAGTATGAGTCAGGCATATGTGTAGAATTCCCCACAGAACTCCAGGAATTTATAGTGAATAAAAGTAGCAAAACAAAGCATTCCAATAAAACACTCGTGCTTTGTGACATGATGTTTTTTAAGTTTAAACATGCCACCTTTTGGGAGCGTAAACGCACATGCTCCGCCCCAATGTCTTATCCTGGCCCCAAAGGTTGAAAGGTTACTATGATGGTCCTGATGCTCATGTCCATCATAATTTATTTTCCACCCTGGTGTGTGCTGACATAACTCATTTAAGCTAAAGAGGAGGGGCATCATAAAAAAATACATTGCAATTCATTCAAAGGGAAGCTTGGATCACGTAAGTATTAAACGATTGGGACTAGAAATCTCCACAGGTACGTACCAGTCCATTTTTTGTTTGTTAAAAATATTATATTATATTTATTAAATCACTAAACTACCTCAATCCCGATTGTAGGAGAGTTCCTCCGATTGCCGAACAAAGCATGCTCTGGGATTTCTCCAAAGAACCCAAAAAGAACACCGAAGCGCCAACAGAAGGAACAGTGTGAGAAGTCGATCTTCCCAAATACCGACCCCCAATGAATTTATCAACCTGAGTGATCTGTTCAATATGTACATCGAACAAGACTCGCTATGGACCAAAGAATACATGAATATAGTCTATGCGAAGCTAGGACAAGCACACCAACTCATGAAATACCCGATCAGAGCTCGAACCATGTTGCAACTACTAAACACCAGTTTGGTAAAGTACCAAATGCATGCAGTAGATATTAGAGGAGTATATGCAGCCCCAATGGAACAACATAGGTTTCCATGGGCCCAAATCTATGAATATCTATTTATCATCGAGTCTGAATATGAAGAAAGTCATCCATTTCAAGAAATACCCCAGATGAACTATTAAATAAACTATTGGATGACCGCGCCACGTGGTGATTTTTTGTTGGTTCAAACAATATTTAGCTATTAATTTTGGTTGAATTTTATATTATAAATAGAGACATCGACCAGTTAGTCAAGGGTCGATGGTTGTTGTAATAAATATTTCTTTTTGGTTGTTGTAAGAACTCTTTCTTTTTGGTTGTTGATAATTATTTTGAGACTACTATGAATTGAGAAGTCCTTCTGGACCAAAGACAAGCTATTTTCATTAGATGTGTGTGATTGGAGTTTGAGAAGAATTACTTCCTATACTATTCCATGAATGATGCATTAAATGAGTAAGAGAAATTAAGTATGTCTTCAAGTGATCTAGTGCAATGTTTTGATGTTCTTTGCTTAATGATGAAGATAAATCATTGTGTTTTTATGTGATGAATGTTATGGTAGATGAATTATTTTTCTTACCGTGATCCTAATTACATATGTGTTTTATTTATGTTAATTAGTTTCTCTCAGACAGTAATTGGATTCTCATTTGGTTAATGTATTAGTACTAGGCCCTTTGGCATCGAATCACTGTCTTCATGTTTGAGCAACGGGTTATCCCAAGATCGACCTCTTCCTAATAGTTAAAACTTGTTTCATATTATTTGTCAAGTTGGTTTATACTAGATTCCATCTCTCATACTAGCCCCACCCAAGAGAAATATAGAAAAAGAATTGTCCTAACTGAAGGGAGAGCCTTCACAAGAAAACACAAAGACCATTGATAAATTGGTCGGATCGCAAGATCTGGAGAACCATTCCATCTCAAATGCTACAGAGTCTAATTAGGTCTCGATGGCAGTTTTGGTTCCTGTTGTTGAATCAAGGGATTTAAAACCCATCAACAGAAGGGTTGGACCTTTTTAACCAGTGTGGATACATGAGACAACTATGTGCAAAAGGAATCTTTGCGCTTTGTTCCAACCTTGTCGACCTGCTTCTGTTGGATAGAGCGTGGTTGGGGAAAGGCTGTAGAGCCCCACGATATTTCAAAACCAAATGTCATTCAAAGTCTTTGATGCCTAGCTTGGTGCAAAAGGTATGGAAGGTATTGGTGAACTCCATAACTTCTTGGCCCCTCTCTTTCCGTTGTGTGGTCCATCTCATGTACTGGTCCTCATAGTTTCCAACGGGGTAATACTGTTCCTTTACCACATCCATAAAAAATTCCCAAGTGGGATCGACACCATATATTTCAAACTCCTCTATGGAACGTTTCTCCCAGTAAGTTTCCCACCAATGTTTTACATGAGGAAGATATTTAAGGAGTGCGAAGGTGATCGTTTCTCTGTTGAAAAAATTGTGAATAGAGAAATAACCTTCTAACAGATTTAACCATTTGTCTAGGGCATCCGCATCTATATGACCTTAAAATACAGGAATATCGAAATTAAATTGTACCTTGAAAGGAGAGGTTCTTCCAAAGTGGTTGTTTGATGAATATGCGCATGTTTCTATCAACAGGCATTGAAGGATGTGGGAAAAATTCTCCGTCATTTCGTCCCCCTGTCGCGTGAGATCTTGCTCAAGCAAGGCATTTATAGGATCATTTGCTCCGTCATTTTTCTTTTCTTCCGACATGGATGGTTTCTTGGGCGTTCAATAGCAATTTTATTCAAGAGAGACAACATCAAGACCCAATATGCTATACTTGGACCTCTTGGGGGACATGCACTGAAAAATGATCAAGAGTATCCTGCTCTGATACCATTGATCCAGATTATTTTCGACACGAAATCAGAGTGGAGATATAATAAATAAATGCACAGAGATATCACAGATATCCAATAATATAACATAAATGTATCAGATATGCAACCATAAACACAAAGGTATAGTAATACACAATTCCTATTAATGAAAGAAATGTACAGAGACTGTAAAAAGACAGAGTGAAAGACTTGCTAGAATGGTGGCAGCTTATTCTTGAGAAGAGATGTGAAGGCTACTCTTATTCGCAAGAAGATGATTACAATGATTCTATGAATGCCTTTTTACAATAATAAGGAATTACAAAAACCCTAGACATGAAAAATCCCAGCCCTAGGAGATGAAGCGCCAAAAGTCATGTGGGCCCCGTTTGCGTAAGTTAGTACATCAACTTCCCGGGGTCGTAACTTTTGCATATGATATTTGTTTTAAGCGTATGATAGCCCATTGAAAGGGTATCATCGAGGATATTAATTTTAGGCACAATATCAAAGGAAATTACATATTGAAAAACTTTTTTACCAAATAACATCGTTTAGGGCATCAAAATGGCCCTAAAAGTTAAAAACTGCTAAAAATAGTAAATTACCGAAATTGCCAGAAAACTGTTTTGAGCCAGTTGGAAAAGGTGGGTGGCCACCGATATCCACCTGGATCACCTTTGTTGTAGTTTTTCCAACTACATCAATATGCACAATTTCTAGTGGCCTTGTCATTGAATATTCTTTTGATTTAAGCCTGATCTTTATTTTCTTTCCTTGTTGACAATGCTTACATAAAATGTTGGTTGGTTTCGTGATATCAGGCATTTCTCTAACTGTTGGCATGTTTTATAGGTAGTTTGTTCTTTTCATTGATGGAAAGTACAACAAAAACGATGGCATGTCTATAGGCAAGAACAACAACAATGATAGTCTACTAACATGTAGAGTCTGCTTGTCATTCATGGCAAGATCAGAGCATGCATCGATGGAAAAACAAGAACAACGTAAGCTAAGAAGGATTAGTGCAGAGTCATACGCAGTGCGTAGGTGTGCACCAGGGATGAGGTTAACTCATTTCCAAATCTCAAGAGAGATATCATACTCAGGATCTCAAGCGGATCAAAGGTTGAGGCCTTTGACACTTATAAATTCTTCTAAGTAAGGAGGATGCGCAAGCTCGGGTGGAGAAGCAACATTGATCGTTGGATCCCATTCAAAATTCTCGGTGACCACCAGATCTGAATCCAGATAGGAGGAGTGCAAATATGGAGGATAGATCTCTGGCGTTAGATCTGATTGTAGGGTCTGATCACCGTTGGATCCAGAAGAACGTGAACGCTCTTTAAAGTGCTAGGAGAAGCAGGCTTACAAAATATCGAAAGCAAGAGGACCGTCCATCTTTGGGAAGGACACGTGGACACAAATCAAAATTTCGCTGACTAGAAAGTCAAAGGTATGAAATGCTCCAACCTTTCACCTCTCAAACTCGCGATATGTGAAATCGCAAAATAATTTCAATCGTTAGATCGAGGCCAAATATGGATCGTTGATCAGGCACAACGAAGGCTTGTGGAGTTGTGAAGTCTTAATAAAATATTGATTGTTAATCTAAGAGGGACGCATGGCAGAAGATCAGAGCATGTCAAAGACTCCATTTCAGAGTTTTTCAAATCGCGATTTGGAGAGGCAAGAAATAGTACCACAGGAATGTCGAAATCGTGATATGAGAAATCGCGAAATGATCTAAGCCGTCAGATCAAGGCTTGATCTGGACCATTGATCCCACTCCATTTCGGAGTTTCGTGAATCACGACTTGGAAAGGCAAGAAACAGTACCACAGGAATTTCGAAATCGCGATATGAGAAATCACGAAATGATCTAATCTGTCAAATCAAGGTTTGATCTGGATCATTTATCCCACTCCATTTCGGAGTTTCGTGGATCAGGAGTTGGAAGCATCAAGAACATTCACCACAGGAATATTGAAATCGCAATATGCGAAATCACAAAATGATCTAAGCCGTTGGTTCGAAGAGATCATGGACCATTGATCCGACTCCCTTTTTGATGTATTGGAGACCAGGATTTCAGTTACCAGGAGATGGAGAAGTTAGAGACTCTCAACATCAGAAGTCCTGAAATGCCAAAATAAAAAATCGTTAAAAGCACCGGGATCACGACTGGGAGTGTTGAGACACTGGACGACAGGAATGATGAAATGCCGAAGTGCCAAAACGTGAAATTACCAAATGTATTTGTTGAATAAGGCTGTGGTCACAGCCCTTGGTCACATCAGTGAGAGATGGAGGAAAGAGCTAGAGAAACCAAGCTCCTTTTTGGGGATCGCGACTGGGAGTGTCAAGACACTTGGTCACATGAATATCTAATTGTCGAATGCCGAAATGCCGAAATGAATGCAAGATCCCATGGAGCCAATCCAATGGTGCAGGTGAATTTGAGCATAATCAGAGGGATAATATTGCTCCTAGAAATGTAACTACTAGAAACCATTGATGGTCTCTTCCAAAGAATTCGAAGAGACCTCTGTGTGATCACCAGAGGAGATGAAGAGTCTCCAAGCTTTGTCTAGTGAACGAAGATTATTCTTCAAGGGATTGACAGGTGGATGAGCGTTGAAGTCTATAACTGAAAAATAAAGGATAAGCTCGACTGTGCCAGAGAAGACGAAGAGTCTCAACTACCAGAGAGGTTGAGGAATCTCAGCATAACACCTAGTGATGCTGGACGCGTGGTGGGAACCACCAGAGAAGCTGAAGAGTTGCGATGATGATCAGGCAGAGCACTCAAGATGTGGAGGAGATCAGCGCGGTGTGAGAATGCAGAGGCATTATGCACATTGCATGCACAAGGTGCACATAAGATGTGAGATCGGAAGAGCG
>CBVK0101044654.1:0-10840 GCA_900067695.1 Picea abies | reverse complement strand
AAATGATAAAGTAAAGTGACAAAGTCAAGGTGGATTATTTAAATAATAAAGAGAAGTGACAAAATCAATAAATGATAAAGTAAGGTGACAAAATCAAGAAGGGATATTTAAATGATAAAGTATTGGAGAGCCTTCTATTTATAGAAAGTGGTTAACCCTAAAAATAAGGAAAATAGGTTAAGTGACCTAAAAGAAGAAAATATTATTTAAATGATAAAGTAAGGTAACAAAGTCAAGGTAGATTATTTAAATAACAAAGAGAAGTGAAAAAATCAAGAAATGATCAAGTAAGATGAGAAAATCAAGAAGGAATATTTAAATGATAAAATATTGGAGAAATTTCTATTTATGGAAATTGATTAGCCCTAAAATAAGGAAAATAGGTTAAGTGACCTAGAAATGGGTTAAGTGACCTAGAGGATGAAAGTATAAATAATATAGAAATGGTCTCTTGTAGATCATCCTTTTTGTGGATCAATGGAGAGCTTCTTGTGAGAATATCTTTTGGAGTATTGATGGAGAGCTTCTTGTGAGAGCTTCTTGAGCATTTTTGGTGTGTAACACTTGAGCATATTGAAGATATATAGGTGAATGAGGTAAACAAGGATATCTAAGCTGAATTTCAGAAGGAAGGTGAAGAAAAGAGGGATGGAATTGAAGGAAGGATAAATTCTTTTGATGATGCTTTCTAAGGTATGTTATTTACAGGTCATCTCACTATTTTCGCTATAACGTTTTTTCTATAATGATACAGACCGTGAAATTTTTATGCCAATGAGAAAACATACCAAAGTATATGTGGTAAAAAATTCATCTCATGGGTCTTTTTATTTTGGGAGTTACACTCCGTGGAAAATAGGGTTTGTGGCTAGTCCTGAAACTAGTCAAAAATAGGTGTTTCGGGTAAAAACGTCACAACTTCTTCATAACAAATCAAAATTTGGTGAGACAAATTTTTTTGGTTAGAGTAGAGTCTATGGTATGTTTTGTAATATTATATCAATTCAACAAATATTTTGTGTGGGGCATGCTCTACAAGGTTTCTCTCTAGAATAAGCCAGAATTCAGCAAGGTATGACATGTTTTCTATAACTCCTTTTATGAGAGGTTCCAAGTAGTGCCACTTGGAGGAATTGCATAAAACACATTGAATAATATTGTGTATCAGTTTCATATCTTTATTCATTACATGTACAAAGTTATGATTATTTCAAGTTAGGGTTGTTGACTAATCCAAAACTAGTCATGGTTGAGACAAGCAGTTGATGAGTTGGCACATACATGAGGTATATAGTTGATGATGTTGGTACATATTGTTGGAATTATTAATACAAATGAGAGGGGGGGTGAATCAGTTGTATGTGAGCTTAAACAATTTTAAGTCTGTTAAAATATTATTAATCTTTCTTCATGTGATCATCAACAATATATAGCATATGGACAGTAAAGGTAAAGAACAACAGTCACACATAAAGTATACACGAAGACATATTTTTCACGAGGAAACCCATAAAGGGAGAAAAACTCTTCTTCTTCGAAATGATAGGCAGTCTTTTAAGTTTTGTACATCATCTATAATTGAGCACCAACTCAATATGAGGTTGCAACCTCTGTTTTACAAGCTGCAACTTGTTTGAGAGAACCAACTCTCTAGTTTCTCTAGAACCCACTAGAAGGAAGCACCAACTAGATGGAAGCACTAACTTCCTGAATGTTCCATCACCAACTGGATGGAAGCACCAACTTCCTGTTACACAGGCTCCAACTTGTATAACAGAGAACACTTGTTCTCCCTAGCACCACCCTGCCACCCTAGTTTCTCTGGATACAACCAAATGGAAGCTACAACTTCCTGTGTTCAAGCTCCCACTTGAACCTCTGAGGAAAACAGTCCTCCCGAGCACCTCCCTTCCACCCTAAAATATAAATGGCTAAATAAACATTCAACTTTACAGATAAATCAGTTCTTACCAATCTTTCTTTGTTCTGTAAATCTGGTCTTCTGCACACTATTCTGCTGCTATTCTCTTCCTCTGTCTATTTAGCAGGTATGCTCTGCATCAACTCATACTCTCATTCTTCTCTTCTTCAACTCGTTCTGTTATTCTGCTTTGCATTTCATCTCACACTTCACATATGCTCAATCTCCTCCTGTGCATTCTCTTCTTCTCTATTCTTACAGTTTCATTCTTTTTCACTTACAGAACAACCAACCAGACACAGTCTGTTTCATCTTCTTTTATACACACGAACACGACGGTTCAACTTCCCAACTCCTTAGGAAAAATGATGACAACTGTCTAAGAAACTGAAACACCACCTGATTGACAATCATGAGTCCATTTCACTAACGGATTTGTAACTGAAAAGTTAATCTGTGAGAAAGAACAGTAACGCTCCGATCACATTCAAGTTTTATATGCACCGTTGGATGACCTTTATTATTCTTTCCTTTTTAAATTGGGTTCCGGCATTTCAGCATTCCTTATGTTCAATGTTCTTGTCACTTACAAATCCCGATCCACAAAATTCCGTAAAGCAGTTGGATCAACGATCCAGATCATATTTAGATCTGACGGTTCAGATTAAGTCGAGATTTCACTCATCGCGATTTCGACACTCTGGACATTCAGTGTTTTTGTCACTTCAAATTCTCGATCCTCCACACTTCGTAAAGGAGTCGGATCAATGGTATATATCACATCTCTATTCAATGGTTGCGATTAAGTCGTTATTTCACATATCGTGAAATCAGGATTTTTGATGTTAAAAAAATTTGATATCTCCAACTCTCGATCCCCAAAACTCTGACAAGGTGTCCATCTACTGACGTCACATGTGGATTGACATGTGTTGAATACTACCATGTGTCACTCTGATTCGTGACTTACATGTGCCTGAAATGTTGAATCAGTCTGACACTTGTCATTATCTGGTTGTGCCACGTGTTCCTAGCTGACGTGGTATGTTGACGTGAGTCGGGTCGACGGTTCAGATGTGATATTGATTTGACGGCTCAGATTACGTTGGAATTTTGCATATCGAGAAATCGGGATTCCTATTGCATTGTTTCTTTGACATTTCCAACACGCGATCCTCGAAACTCCGATCAACGGTTCAGATGTGATCTTCATTTGATGGCTCAGATTACACCAGGATTTTTCATATCAAGAAATCGGGATTCCTATTGCATTGTTTCTTTGACATTTCAAACACATGATCCTCGAAAATCCAATCAACGGTTAAGATGTGATATTCATTTGATGGCTCAGATTACGCCGGGATTTTTCATATCGAGAAATCGGGATTCCTGTTGCATTGTTTCTTTGACATTTCCAACACGCGATCCTCGAAACTCTAATCAACGGTTCGGATGTGATCTTGATTTGACGGCTCAGATTACGCTGGGATTTTTCATATCGAGAAATCGGGATTCCTGTTGTATTG
Source organism: Picea abies (assembly GCA_900067695.1). Taxonomy (NCBI): domain Eukaryota; kingdom Viridiplantae; phylum Streptophyta; class Pinopsida; order Pinales; family Pinaceae; genus Picea; species Picea abies. The sequence continues at coordinate 7,393 of CBVK0101044654.1, read as the reverse complement.
TTTCTTTGACATTTCCAACACGCGATCCTCGAAACTCGAATCAACGGCTAGTATCAATAGTCCAAAATCAATCTTGATCTGACGGCTCAGATGAAGTCGTGATTTTTCAAATCATGATTACACCTGCTTCTCGTTGTACTTTAAAGAGCATGCAGGTTATCCTTGATCCAATGATGGTTGGGTCTTGTGCTTGGATCTAACGACTGAGCTCTATCCTCCTCTTCAATGCACTTGTCTTGTCTTCATTCAGATCTGACGGCCCTCGTTCTTTCGAGAAATTTGAATGGGATTCAACGATCACTGACTCTTCTCCTCCCGATTATTGTTGCACTGCTAGTCATCGCTATTGTAATCAAGCCATCACCACTAATGTACTTGCCATCAATGACAAGTATACACTGCCTGTAAATATGCTAACAATCCCCTGTGCATTCTTCCTATACTCATGCCATTCGTTGTCTATTACATATTTTCCAACAAACTCCCCCTTTGGCATTGATGGCAACACAAGCACCCACATGCATTCGGACTCAACTCTCCTGAACTCTTTTCTCCCCCTTTGACATCAATGTCAAAGAAGAAAAATTCTTCCCCTGATCTTGTCACAAAACATACTCCCCTTGTCGACTATAAGCATTTTGGAAATACACCAGATATTCAATAAGTACTCCCCCTGACCAGGTGAACAGATTAGACACAAAATATTATAACCCCCAACTTTTGACGAAGGTATCCAAAAGGGGTCGCTACTAATGGTTTAGTAAAGATATCAACAATTTGTTCTGTGGAAGGTATATAATTCAGTTGAACAGTTCTGTTTGTAACTTATTCTCTAAGAAAATGGTACTTGATTGGAATATGCTTAGTCTTGGAATGAAGAACAGGATTCTTGGAGACACTAATGGCACTGGTGTTTTCACAATGAATTGGAATAAGATCAGTGTAGGTTATCTTCAGATCTACAAGAGTTTGTATTATCCATAAGATTTGTGTGCAGCAAGCAGTAGCAACAATGTATTCTACCTCTGTAGTGGATAATGAAATAGATCCTTGCTTCTTACTAAGCCATGCAACTAATGCGTCACCCAGGAAAAATGCTCCTCCACTGGTGCTTTTTCTCTCATCAACATAGTTTGCCCAGTCTGCATCTGAATAAGCAGTTAACTAAAAATTCTGATTTCTAGGATACCACAGACCATAAGTCATTGTTCCCTTCAAGTATTTAAATATCCTTTTGACAGCTACCAAATGACTTTGTTTAGAAGCAGACTGAAAATGGCCTACCATTCCAATAGCTTGCATTATATCAGGACGGGATGTTATGATGTACAGAAGACTGCCTATCATAGAGTGATATGTTCTTTGATCAACATCAGGTGAGATATCATCTTTACTCAGCTTGCAACCAACCACCATAGGTGTGCTAACTGTAGAGGAATCTTCCATCTGAAATTTCTTCAACATCTCTTTCAAATATTTTTCTTGAGAAAAAAAATTCCTGCAGAGCTTTGTTTTACTTGTAAGACAAGAAAATATGACAGTTCTCCTATCATGGACATTTCAAATTCTGTTTGCATAGAATTAGCAAACCACTGGACAGATGATTCATTAGTATAGCCAAAAATAATATCATCTACATAAACCAAAACAACTAATAAATTATCACCTTCAGACTTAATGTAAAGGTTACTGTCAACAATACCTTTCTTGAACCCTTTTTCTTGTAGAAATTTGTCCAGTCTAAAGTACCAAGCTCATGGTGCTTGTTTCAGTCCATATAAGGCCTTCTTCAGCTTACAAACATAGTTAGGATTATCTGTCAATGAGAATCCTTCAGGTTGCTCCATATATACTTCTTCCTCTAGATATCCATTAAGAAATGCTGACTTAACATCCATCTGATAAACTTTGAAGTTCTTATGACATGAATAAGCAAGAAATATTCTGATAGCTTCCAATCTTGCCACTGGTGAAAAAGTTTCATCAAAGTCATGACCTTCAACTTGTGCATATCCCTTATAGACCAATCTGGATTTATTTCTAATAACTTGTCCTTTTTCATTCATTTTATTCTTGAACACCCATTTGGAACCTATTACATTCTTATCTTCAAGTCTAGGGACCAGCTCCCAAGCATTGTTCTTCTCAATCTGATCAAGCTCTTCATTCATTGCTCTAATCCAATTATCTTCCTGGCTAGCTTCCTCAAAATTTTTAGGTTCAGTCATAGATAAAAAAGCAACATGAGATTGTTCTAAGTATTTAATCAATTTCCTTCTTGTCTGAACTGCTTCATTTATATCCCCAATTATCTGATTTTCAGGATGATTCTTTCTAATAATTTTGAGAGCTGATTTTGCTTCTTTCTGCTGATTTGTGTCAGTTTGAATATTTGTATCTTCATATGATCTAGAATCTTCTCTTTCTAATCCTTGGACCTATTCATCTTCATCTTCAACTGTATCCTCTGTTATTGGTTCAGCACTACTTACATTTCTGACTGGGATTTCTTCATCAACTTTTATATCTATACAATCAACTAGCTTGTGCAATCTCTTATTATAGAATCTCTACCCTTTACTATTTGTAGCATAACCCAAGAAGATACCTTCATCAGCCCTGTCATCATATTTGCCAATATTTTCATCATTGTTCTTGATATAACATTTACTCCCAAAAATTTTAAAATGCTTGATTGAGGCAAGTCTACCAAACCAAAGTTCATAAGGGGTCTTGTCACTGTTTGGTCTGAGATGAGATTTGTTAAGGATATGAACAGCTGTATGTATTTCTTCCACCCAATATGTCTGAGGTATATTCCTTTCATTCATCATTGATCTTGCCATTTTCTGAACTGACCTATTCTATCTTTCAACAACTCCATTTTGTTGTGGAGTCCTTGGAATTGTGTACTCTCTTTTGATCCCATGCTTATCACAGAACTCTTTGAAGTTTCCTAAACTGAACTCTCCTCCTCTATTATACCTTACTGCCTTTAATCTTTTTCCTATTTGATTCTCATTCAGAGCCTTAAATACCTTGAATTTTTCAAATGCTTCAGATTTTTCTTTCAAAAAGGCAACTCAAGTTAGTTTAGAATAGTCATCAATAATCAACATAAAGTAATTTTATTTTCCTGTACCTTCTTTCCTTGATGGACCACATAGATCCATATGTACTAACTAAAGAGGTTTTTCTGTTGAGGGAAATTTTTTATATTTGAACTGAGTGCGAGTGAGCTTTCCTATCTGACAGGGTTTACAAACAAAGTCATATGGTTTTGATATCTTCGGAAGATCTTTTACCGCCCCATTGTTTTTGAGTTTGATTATGTGATCAAAACTTAGGTGACCAAGTCTCCTATGCCACAACCAACTTTCATCATATTTTCTTAAGTTGCATTCTTCTTCTTCTTCTTTTAAAACATAGACATTGTTTTCTGTTCTTATACCTTTTGCAACTAGCTGACCTGAATCCACAGTTTTTATTTTATAGTCTTTAGAGGTAAAAACAAATTCACACCCTCGGTCATAGACTTGACTTACACTAAGTAGATTGTGTTTCAAATCTTTTACAAGCAACACATCTTGAGCATTTCTTTTTCCGTTACACAAATTTACAATTCCTTTACCTTTTATCTTTCTAGTTTTTACTATCTCTTCTTCTAAGGCTTCACACCTGACTTTCTTCTCTGAAAATTGTTGTTTCAGTATGTCTTCTATTTTCTTTGCCTATTCTAATTCCACTTTTAGTAGAGAAATGTCTTCATCAGGTTTTTTACTTTCTTTTTCGAACTGTGTCAACAATTGTTTTTGCTTTCTGTTCTTAGTTCTGAGTCTATCAATTTCTTCCAGTGCACTGATCAGTTCTCCTTCCAAATCAACCACAGCCTCTTCATCATTCTCATCATTGCTTGTGCTTTTATTATCATAATACTCCTTGGCCATAAGCATGAAGTCATTTGCCTTATCTTCACAGGATGAGTCACTATCGGTGTCTTATGAGGAATTGTTATTATTTGCAACCAAACTTTTCTTCTTATTATATTTCTTGTATTTGTACTTCTTTTCATCATCAGAGTTCTGGTCCTTTTTCTGATGGGGACACTTAGATGAAAAATGACCTATCTTACCACAGTTAAATCATTTGAAGGGCAACTTTCCTTGATATTTTCCTGATCCTTTCTTTAACCTTCTCACAAATTTTGCCTCAATATCATCTAATTCTGAGTCAACATTCTTGTCTGCTTTAAAAGATGCTTCTCTAGTACTGGATTTATCTTTGTTAATTCTCATTTCATATGCAGTTAGGGTTCCTAGAAGTTGATCAATGGATAGAGTTTTAAGATCATTTAATTCTTCTATTGCAGAGACTTTTGGATTAAATTTATCAGGCAGAGATCTTAAAATCTTCTGAACTAAGAGTGAGTCATCAAACGTCTCATCTAGACCCTTCATGGCATTTACAAGTTCTTCAACTCTTAAAAAATACTTACTAATTGTTTCATCTTCAGTCATCTTTAGTTGTTCAAATTTCAATCTGTATGTTTGAAGTTTGGCATCTTTTACTTTCTCATTTCCTTCATAAATATTAATAAGTTTATCCCACATTGCTTTGGCAGTATCAAGATGCATCACCTTTACAAAATCAGCTTCAACAAGTCCATTCAAGATAGCATTCATCCCCTTAGCGTTAAAACTAAAATCTAACTTATCATCCTTGGTGGCTAGCACAACAGGCTTTGTATATCCAGTCTCTACTACATCCAAAACATCAGCACCCAAGGCCATTAAGTATGTTCTCATTCTAATCTTCCAGAAGGAAAAATTTGTTCTATCAAATAGAGGGGGCTTAGAGGCTGAAGTCCCTTCATGACTTGTCATGTTTAAGCTTGCAGATCTACCTTTAAATAAAAGGAACCCTCTCTGATACCAATTGTTGGAATTATTAATACAACTGAGAGGGGGGGTGAATTAGTTGTATGTGAGCTTAAACAATTTTAAGTCTGTTAAAATATTATTAATATTTCTTCATGTGATCATCAACAATATACAACATATGGACAGTAAATGTAAAGAACAACAATCACACATAAAGTATACACAGAGACAGATTTTTCACGAGGAAACCCATAAAGGGAGAAAACCTCTTCTTCTTCAAAATGATAGGTAGTCTTTTAAGTTCTGTACATCATCTATAATTGAGCACCAACTCAATATGAGGCTGCAACCTCTTTTTTACAAGATGCAACTTGTTTGAGAGCACAAACTCTCTGGTTTCTCTAGCACCCACTAGAAGGAAGCACCAACTCCCTGAATATTCTAGCACCAACTGGATGGAAGCACCAACTTCCTGAATGTACCAGCACCAACTGGATGGAAGCACCAACTTCCCATTACACAGGCTCCAACCTGTATAACAGAGAACACTTGTTCTCCCTAGCACCACCCTACCACCCTGGTTTCTCTGGCTACAACCAGATGGAAGCTACAACTTCCTGTGTTCAAGCTCCCACTTAAACCTCTGAGCACAACAGTCCTCCCGGGCACCTCCCTTCCACCCTGAAATATAAATGGCTAAATAAACATTCAATTTTATAGATAAATCAGTTCTTACCTATCTTTCTTTGTTCTGTAAATATGGTCTTCTGCACACTATTCTTCTACTCTTCTCTTTCTTTGTCTATTCAGCAGGTATGCTCTGCATCAACTCATACTCTCATTCTACTCTTCTTCAACTTGTTATGTTATTCTGCTTTGCATTTCATCTCACACTTCACATATGCTCAATCTCCTCCTGCGCATTCTCTTCTTCTCTATTCTTACAGTTTCATTCTTTTTCACTTACAGAACAACCAACCAGACACAGTCTGTTTCATCTTATTTTATACACACAAACACGACGGTTCAACTTCCCAACTCCTTAGGCAAAATGACGACAACTATCTAAGCAACTAAAACGCCAACTGATTGAAAATCATGAGTCCATTTCACTAACGTATTTGTAACTGAAAAGTTAATATGTGAGAAAGAATAGTAACCCTCCGATCACATTCAAGTTTTATCCGCACCGTTGGATGACCTTTATTATTCTTGCCTTTTTAAATCAGGTTTTGGCATTTCGACATTCCTTATGTTCAATGTTCTTGTCACTTACAAATCCCGATCCACAAAATTATGTAAAGAAGTAGGATCAACGATCCAGATCGTATTTAGATCTGACAGTTCAGATTAAGTCGGGATTTTACTCATCGCGATTTCAACACTCTAGACGTTCATTGTTTTTGTCACTTCAAATTCCCGATCCTCGACACTCCGTAAAGGAGTCGGATCAATGGTCCAGATCACATCTCTATTCAATGGCTGTGATTAAGTCGTGATTTCACATATCGCGAAATCACGATTTCTGATGTTAAAATCTTTGACATATCCAACTCTTGATCCCTGAAACTCCGACAAGGTGTCCATCTGCTGACGTCACACGTGGATTGACACGTGTTGAATACTGCCACGTGTCACTCTGATTCGTGACTTACATGTGCCTGAAATGTTGAATCAGTCTGACACTTTTCATTACCTGGTTGTGCCATGTGTTCCTAGCTGATGTGGTCTACTGACGTGAGTTGGGTCAACGGTTCAGATGTTATCTTGATTTGATGGCTCAGATTACGTAGGAATTTTGCATATCGAGAAATCAAGATTCCTGTTGCATTGCTTCTTTGACATTTCCAACACGCGATCCTCGAAACTCCGATCAACGGTTCAGATGTGATCTTCATTTGACGGCTTAGATTACGCCAGGATTTTTCATATCGAGAAATTGGGATTCTTGTTGCATTGTTTCTTTGACATTTCAAACACGCGATCCTCGAAACTCTGATCAACGGTTCAGATGTGATCTTCATTTGACAGCTCAGATTACGTCGGGATTTTTCATATCGAGAAATCAAGATTCCTGTTGCATTGTTTCTTTGACATTTCCAACACGCGATCCTCAAAACTCCGATCAATGGTTCAGATGTGATCTTGATTTGACGGCTCATATTACGCCGGGATTTTTCATATCGAGAAATCGGGATTCCTGCTGCATTGTTTCTTTGACATTTCCAACACGTGATCCTCGAAACTCCAATCAATGGCTGGTATCAACAGTCCAAAATCAATCTTGATCTGACGGCTCAGATGAAGTCGCGATTTTACAAATCGTGACTATGCCCGCTTCTCCTTGTACTTTAAAGAGCATGTAGGTTATCCTTGATCCAACAATGGTCGGGTCTTGTACTTGGATATAACGACTGAGCTCTGTCCTCCTCTTCAGTACACTCATCTTGTCTTCATTCCGATCTGACGACCCTCATTCTTTCAGGAAATTTGAATGGGATTCAACGATCACT
>CBVK0101044652.1:0-27269 GCA_900067695.1 Picea abies | reverse complement strand
GCTTCTCTTGGTGTAAGGTATGCTATCTTTGTATGGTTATTGTGTTGTTGTTGCAACAATATTGTGGCTAGGGTTTATCTGTTGGTTCTAGTGTAGACTTGTCGTAATTATTCTAAGTAAAGGTTAGTGCGCTCGGGGGTGGCATTTGTGAATGCCTATGGTTGGGTGAAAATGATGTGACATTTTATTTGTTTAAATGAGCATACCAAAATTTTAACACAAGTCCCATCAAGGTTGAATTTCCAAGGGTCACAAATATGGGAAAAATATGTGGTTGGGGAAGGTGCAATTCAAAGTGAATTTGATGGAATACTTTTCACTACAACTAAGATGAACTAAGTGCTCATGATCATTGGTTTGCACCTCAAGGGCATTTTTACATTTATATAGTATTAATAGTTAATTATCCTCAAATACAATAAGGTTACAACCAGTAAGAAAATTAATCCTCTAACCATATGAAACTTTCACATGATACCAAATAAAAATAAGAAATCATTTTTTCAGAAAATTTATTGGTTGTGGAGGAAGCCTTATCCCATTTATTACACATATGGTAACAATGTCGAATTGACTTTTACAAATTTCTATTTGTTGAAGAACTCATAATCAATTAAACAATTTTCATGTAAAGAGACTTTAGAAATTTTAGTTCACACAATTTTATTACCTTTTTTCAAAGCTTGCTACTTTAACTAGATCACGATGGTCAATCAAAATCCAACTAACAGAGAGCAGAAACAGAAAGCAAACAAGATGCAAATACAGAATAAACTCAAAAAATAACCATCTAACCTTCCCTAGAAAAAAAAAATCAAAATACCACGTATATCTTACTTAACTCATCCTTATACACGCCCTTTAAAACCTCACAAATGTATCAAAATATTCATATTAAAAATAAAATAAAATAAAAATAATTCTAAATCTTTTTGGAGATATTTCACACTCACACCCATGTTTTCCTAAGTCTAGTAGTCTAATGTTGAGGGCTCCATCCATACATGAAAATATTCTCCTAGATGAGAATATTCCCCACTAAAATAGGGCGCAACCTCCTCTTCAGTCTTGACTCATTTACACTTTAGTTGGACTAGTGGGGTAGATTCATGCATGGAAACCTTGGTTTTATCACAAGTGTTGCATGCTCACCTCGGTATCATCACCAAGAAGCACATATCACATGCATGATGTTAGGATATCACTACACATGTTCATGCATGAGATTCTCCTCACTCCACGTGTATTAGCCACTTAATCGATGACTACATGGTCAGTTAACAAGGACTAGGTGGTAGTTCACTCCAGTTTATGCCAGTGTGTGTCAAAATATCTCTAGATCACTACTATGGTGCATTATTTAAATCGTGTAACTTATATCTATTGTAAATTTATCACTTTTGAGTTTGGAATAGTGGTTAATACAATTCTTTACTTTGAGTGTGGAATAGTGGTTAATACAATTCTTTATTCTTTCTCTCATTCTCTTCTCTCTCACTCTTTTCTTTTGCAAGCTTTGTGTGAATTACTAGTAGTTAATTTATTTGTGAAGGTTTCATCGAAACTTCACAAATCTCACTTTAAAACTTTTCTTTTGGGTTGATTTCATAGCATCAATTTTCACTCTGATGTGTTTGTAAGCTCTTTCTAGTATGTAGTTATTATCTACATTGTAATAAATTACTCAAGTAGCATAGAAGAAGGCTAAACATTTTAAGTTTTTTACTTTTTTTATTTATCATCAAATACCCCCCTATTACAATAGGATTATGTAATGTTAACATTTCATATATGTAATTCCATCAATCCACACTGGTTATTATTGGATTTCAAGGTAAAAATGTCATTTTCCCTTCCCCTTATTTTGAGTGACCAAAAAAGGACCAATTCTTAGCCCATTTATACTATGGAAAGTGGCATATTGTTCTCTTAGAATCTCATTCAAAAATTATAACTATTCTACTCTATTCTACTCTTCAAATCAACCTTCATATATACATAATACCTTACACAAGAAAATAATGAATACCATCTTAATTTGTTATTTATTTTGTATTTTGTAATTAAAAATTTGAGGATCGGTAATGACAAATAATCAATCAAATTTAGTGACTTCTACTTTAATTCATAGTGATAGGTTTACCCCATATCCTATTAGTAAATACCTTGATCATTCAAGGTAGAGGTTCAAAGTTCAAATCTCATGAGACCCTCCCTTCATGGTAAATTGGGGTACCATGTCAATGAAAAGTTAGGGTTCATGGTTGATACTATTAATTTGATCATCCTTAAATTAAAAATTACACTTCTATTCTTTCTATTTTATATTAAGGACTACTAAAATGTGTATAAGAAAGAGTATTGTAACAGGGAAAAGTGGAATCTACAAGGTTATATTGTGGATTGTTTTGATGAACTAATTTTTGTGAAAAATGCACCATTGGGTCATAGTTTTGGCACAATTCACAAGGATATATTGTGAAGAAAAAGCATAGAATCACAAGGGTAGGTGGAAGTAAAAATAGAGTCTACAAGTATGGATTGCATTTATAGTCAAAGTGCAAATGTTTATAACATGGTATTTAAATTGATATACATCTTAGGGAAGATAAAGTATAAATAATTAAGAAGATGGAAATGATTAGCAACTTGTATCATGTGATAATTACAAGCCAAATGAGACATTCGTTATTTTTTAACTAGTATAGATTTGTCTTCAACCTATATCTATTGATCACTTAGAGGGATTAGAAAAGACAAGTTCAAACTTCTCATTTCTTAAAAGAGATATGAGCTAAGATGTTTCTCTATTGTGTTATTATTTTATTTATTTTATAGGTCATGGAGGGATGTCATTTTTTCCCCTTTTGTTTTAGGCATGTTATGTTGTGTGAAGTGACATGTCTCATACACTCCTAGTTGCAAGAGCATATAATGAGCACCTCACTTCTCTAGATGCAATCATAGTACTCATCCAAAAACAAAAATCGCTACAAGGCTTGGAAGCATCATTTCTATTATATTTAAACAACAAAAACTAACAATTCCAAATCCAAAAAGTAAGCATTATAACTTGTAATGACTACTAACCTCATTGGATAGAATTAGTCCTAATTTTGATACTTGAACTTGAAAGAAACATTAATCAATAACATCTAATATAATAAAAAATATATTCATGTCCATGCTTTTCTAGAACTAGAATGGCCATTGTTGGGAGGAGCATTTGTTGAGCTCTTTTCTAAGTGCACGCATTGACCAAAAAAATCATTAGGAGTTCATTTCCTTAATTAAAGACAAAAGCTTTTATGATTCCCAAAACCATGTATATTTTCCTTACACACAAGCCAACTAATCCCTTGTTGGAAAAGATATATTGCATCCTTATACCGAGGAGCATACTTTCATTCTTCACATTGGAATTTATTTCAAAAAAATTCTTGGAGGCTAAGTCAACATTGCTCTTTGCAACTTCTCTTATGAGTTCAATTTTCAAATCCAAGTTTTGGAGAGCCAACATAACCTCATGCAACTTTCCTAGCATTGTGTCTAATCCATCCTCAAGGGTTTGATTGTGTTTCCATTGAGATCTTTACATTTATAATCTTACTTCCAATTTCTTCATCATATACTCAAGTTGTTGATCTCCATTGATCTCCCACTCATGCTTTGCAAGTTTAATCTATCTGAACGAGAGTGAAATAGAAAAATGTTGACTCTTAGCAATATGGATTTTTCCATCACCTCGCCAAGTTATCGCCATATAATTGCAGGAAACCACATGCAAGATACAATAAGGTGAAATATTCAAAATATACCCTTGTATAATGATAATTAATATAAGGAAAAAAATATTCACATGCCTCTTAAGGTGGGGCAACCTTTGATTGAGAAAATCTCCAAATACAACAACACAACACAAACATTCCATAGCCTCCTATCTCTTTAAATAGATACTCAATAGCAACAACCCTAACTACTTGTGGTCCCATAACTAATGAGTGCCAACTACCTAGTGGGCCTTATAAAGTGGACCCTTTTACATTAAATAAATATCAATTGTTATCTAATGGACATTATTCAAAGAGGCATGCATACAATAATTGACTAGCTCCTTAGTAGCCTAAATTAGGGAGGTTAGGGTAGGACCCTAACATGCCCTCCCCTTTCAAAAGTATTATTGTCCTCAAGGATAAATATGAGGAAATTGCTACAAAATCACATCTAGTTTCCATGTGGCATCTTTGAGTTGCAAATATTTCCATTGGATCAACACTTCACAGACCATGTGTGTGTAACTGACGCTCGGTGGTGTCCAATATTACTTCCAATTGGAGCCAAATGGAACCTTCTTCATTAAATTCTAGTAAGTTTGTTTTCACCTTGTACTTTGATCCCATGGCCTTATTTGGAAAAGATACATGAAATAATGGATGAATCTTGGAGTCGGTTGGGAGAGACAACTTGTAGTCGACTTGTCCAATGTGTTGGGTGGTCTCATAGGGTCCATATAACTTTGGTGCTAGTTTATGAGGATTTTTTTCTTTGAGTGATGTTTGTTTATAGGGTTGAAGGTGAAGAAACACATGATCCCTTGTTGTAAAGGAATGTTCAAAGTGATGTTGGTTTTCTTGTTGCTTCATTGTATTTGCATCCATAACCAAATTTTCCTTTGGTGCTTGGAGGTTCTTGCTAAATAGGAAGTGACTGACAATGGTTTTGGGAAATAGGTAGCTTCATATGGGGTCATTTTTGTAGCTCCATGATAAGATTTATTATACCACCATTATGAAAAGGTAATTCGTTGTGCCCATTGGTATGGTTTTCAAAATCAAATCATCACAAATAGGTTTATAATCACTTGTTGACCACCTCAGTTTGACAATATGTTTGGAGGTGGGTAGTGCTCAGGTTTAGTTGGGTATCCTGAAGTTTAAAAAAATATTTCCCAGATTTTTTGGTGAAGGTAGGGTTCCAATCCGAGACAATGGAAGTCTGCATGCCATCTAACTTAAAAATTTAATCTAGGAGTATGTGGGAAATTGAGGGGAAAATGGATGTGGTGAGGCACAAAAATGAGCATATTTCAAAAGACGATCGAATACCACCATGATCATTGATTTGTTTCCTTCCCTAGGAAGTCCCACTATAAAATCCATAGAGATGTCGGTCCATATATGTGATGCGATCAATAGTGGTTGCAATTCCCCTTGCATATTTACTGTCTCACTGTTATTTGTTTGGCAAGTGTCATAGGTTTCCATAAAATGTTGGATGCCCATTTCATGGCTTCCCAAAAGAAGAAGTGCTTAGTTTGTTCATATGTTTAATGAAATCCAAATTGACCTGATGTAGGTGGTGAATGCAATTCCTCTAAGACACTTTATTGTAAGGAAGAATTATATCTCATTGTATCTTATTGCAATGCATACCCTTTAGAAGGGTTCAGATATTTATGAAGCCTTAAGATAAGTTGAACAATAGTGTCATTTTCCAACCATTCTTGATGGGATTTCTCGAACCAAATTGGAATGGATAAAGATAAGGAAAAGAGGGATCCATCCTCATTAGATTTTTAGGATAAAGCATCAACCACCACATTTTATTTACCCTTCTTATAGATAATCGCATAATAATACCCTAGCACCTTGGTGACCCACTCATGTTGCTCTGGTGATGATAACCTTTGTTCAAGAAAATACTTCAGACTATGATGGTTAGTGTTGATTTGGAAATGTTTCCCTATGAGATATGCATTTCAAGTATCCACTACATGAAGGATGTCCATCATCTCTTTCTCATATGCGGATTTACCCAAATTGTTGCCATACAACTACTTATTGGTGAATTATAAAGGGCATCCTTCTTACATCGAAAATGCACTAAGACCTCTACCTAAGGCATCACATTTGAGGACAAAATTCTTAGTAAAATATGGCACTATTGATACTAATGTAGTGCACATGGTATCCTTTAGAGCTAAGAAGGATTGATCAGTTATTTTTCTCCATACAAAGGAATTATTTTTTAGCAAGAATGTCAAGGGAGCAACAATTTTTCCATAACTTTTTACAAACTTCATGTAGTAGCAGATATGTCCTAAGAACCCATGGAGGCTCTTCAATGTCTTGGGCCAGGGCCACTCTTGCATGGCTGCAACTTTCTTGGGATCAACTTGTACACCATCCTTATTGAAAATGTGCCCCAAGTATTCAACCTTTGAAGCCCCAAAAGAGAATTCGGAGAATTTCAGGAATAGTTGGTGGTTCCTCCGAAGTTGCAAGGACCTATCTACATTCTCTATGTGAGAATCCTAGATTTTGTTGTAGATCAAGATATCATCAAAAAATACCAAAAACAAAATTGCATAAAAGGGTTGAAATTTGTTGTCATAAGGATATGTAAGGTTGATGGAGCATTGCAAAGCCTGAAGGGTATCACTCAAAATTTTCAATGACCCTCATGTGTGTAGAAGGTTATCTTTGGGTGTCTACCTCTTTCATCTGTATTTGGTAGTAGTCAAAATATAAGTGAATTTTAGTGAAAAACTTGGCTCCATGAAGTTCATCAAAAAGATCATCAATAACTAGAATGGAAAATTTGTCTTTGATGGTTAATTTATTGAGGGTTGGAAAATCAGGACTCATTCTCTTGCCTTTCAATGCATCTTTTTGGGATCTTCTTTAGTTTCATCTCCAAGGCCTTTCATCATTAGTGTTACGCCCTTCTAAGAGTTTCATTATGGTCCCTTTCCATTGTTTATCCTTTGAACATTTTGTACGTGGGTACCTATCATGGCCTTGTATCTGAGACCCATTTTTGAGATTTAACATCCTTTCCATACTTCCCTAAGTTGCACATATGGGGTGTGTTGGTGTTGTGGTTAAGTTTACTTATATCAATGATATAATCATTGTGTAATTGACTTGTCATTGCTTGGTAGTTGAATTACTTAACCACCCACCTTTAATATTGGGCTCCTCTCAGTTTATCCAGGTGATCTCATTGTCATTATATGACAGACACACAGATTTAATATTTATCTCAATTCCATTTCTTCTATTGTTGTTATGTTTTGTGTGTATGGAGTGCTCAAGCATGATCCTAGTTAGTGATCTATTTTTTAAAACAATATGTAGTTGTGATAAAGAGATAAAGACTCATAGACCCTCTCTATACTCATAAAATACAAAAGGAAAAGAAATGAAAGGAGGAGAATTGAACTTGGGGAAGCTAAAGAATCGAGGATGCCTAACCTTCCACCTATCCCATCGACCTCCTATATGCTAGTTCTCGGAGATATAGAAAGGGTTCTTTAGTGAATAAAGGAAGGAGTATGTTGTCGAGACTTCGCATAAAAGAACCAAGTTGAACCAGAGAGCCTGTAATCATGCCATTACTAATTAATAAAATCTTGGCCGAAGCAAATATAATGTTGGTTTTCCCATTAGGGTTTCCAAAGTAAAATCGTGTCTTATAATTTTGGTTTTATGTTTCCTTTGTGTTGATTAGTTGACTAGTTCAAGTTCACTTGCATAATTATTAAATTTTTTCGCAATCCATTATTAATTATTGTTGTGCATTTTTTTAATTCTTGTGGGTGAGGAGAAGTTGGTTGTACAATTCATTCTCTGGGCATGCCTAACCATTGGAGCACCCTCTCTGATTTACTCTCACATGCCTCTTTGTCTGACATCATCCCTAATTTTCTCTCACATTCCTCTTTTTCAAGTGCCATCTCGAATTTTCTCTCATGTTCCTCTTTGTCCAACGTGATCCCTAATTTTCCCTCATGTTGCTCTTTGGCAATGTGAACCCTAATTTGCTATGAACACTAATTTGCTCTCACATTTCTCTTTCTAGCATGAACCCTAACTTTTGAGAAGAGTACCATGAGTTCTCTTTGTTTTCCAAGTGAACCTTCTAAGGAGAGACCCACATGAGTATACTTGATATTCTAACGCTCATTGTAAACCCTAGATGAGGGGAGACCATGGTTGGTTTGTTATTATTGTTTGACCTTGTTTATAAGCATGAAATGCATCTTCAATAGTATGTTTAGACTAACGATGTTCTCTAAGTATATCTCATTGTCCTGTGTAGCAAACTGAACATTCACATGTTATTAACCTATTACCTAATCACTACTGGAACCTCATTTGATAACAATACGTTTATTTTTCTCCATTATTCACTTGTAACAATCTATGTCGGTTCTTTGCACCCTCAAATAACATTGGGAATTTATTTTTTAACACCCTCATCTTTCATAAATGTTTTAGCATGAGTAATACATGTAGTGACTAGAACAAATATAGAGAATAAGAATAATCACATTAGGATCTGTGTTGAGGATGTGGTTGGGAAATAAGCCTACCATTTACGAATCAAATGGTATCAAAGCATTGAATTTGAATACCTAGTGTGACCTATATGGTAAGCACCTACAATGACTACGAGAGAAGTGGAAAATATTTTTTTTCAGGATTAGCTCATAGTAGAGCACCACAAATGGCTAGGGATTATTAAGTTGGAAATGAGGAAGAAGATCCTATAGTCGTATTGGAAGAAGATCCTATATCATGGCCACACTAATATCAATGATGCCACAATTGTTGGCATCACAATGTAGAGAAAATTAACCCAAGAGAGAAGAAAAGAAACCGAAGGCAAAATCCAAGGTTGAGCCAGAGACGGGAGAATGCAACTATGGTAAGACACATGTACCTTTTTGTGTCAATTCCAAGGTGGACATCGAACCGTATGTTGGATAAGTTGATGACAGCAAGTTGAACCAATGGCTACAGTAGATGGAGGTATACTTCAATGTGCATGAGTTAACAAGGAAGCAGAAGATTGCATTCGCTCGATTGAAGCTTGAAAGCCATGCCTTCGCATAGTGGGAGAGTGATACAATAGGTAGAGCACTAGAAAATGAGACATCGATCACAGAATGGGAGTTTTTCAAAGACATGATCAAAACACATTTCTACCCAATTGGATATGAGGAGAACAAATAGATATTCTAGCATTATTTTAGGTAGAGGCAAGGATATTCAGTGCAAGAAGTCACCACTGAGTTCAGGAAAAGAGAAATCCAAATGAGAGTCTCACTCAAAATTCTTGAAATGATGATCAAGTATGTGGGGGAATTGCTATTATATATTCAATGTCAATTGATGTTGTTTATACCAAAGACAATTTATGAGGATAGTGTTCAGACACAATACCTCAAAAAAAAATAAGCGGAGGCAGCAGCCAAGCACACTCAAGAAAATAGAACTGCAAGAGAAGAACAAGAAGGGAAAGAATAAAAAGAAGAGGAATGAGAAGAAGATTGTGGCAGTGACACAAGAAGCAATCCCTTCTGCCAAGCAATGCAAAGGTTGCGACCAAAAGGGACATATTGAGGAATATTTTTGGAAATTGCACCCTGAGAAGCATCCGAAGCATTTCCAGAAGATGAAGAAAGAAATGCTAAGTGTGGATTCCAAGGAGAGGGTGGATAGAACCTCATACCGAGAAGGGAATATCAGTTGCATCAATCTATAAAATGAGGTGGTGTTAGTCATTTGCATCCATAGGGAGGATAATGTGATGATCGAACTGTTCTGCATTAAAATCCACATGAAACGGAACATTTTGGATTGTTTGTTTGATTTTGGTTGACAATCCAACTTAATCTCTAAGCAACCAATTGAGAAGATTTATCTAGAGACACGGGACCATTTGCATCCATAACCTTTGGGTTGGGTAAGGAAGGATATGGAATTGAAGGTAAGAAAGCAATGCAAATTAAAATTCACCATCAACCAGAACTATGTTGACAAAGTGGCTGTAGATTTGGTTCCTTTGGATGTATGCAAAATCATCCTAGGAAGCCCATATTTGTACGTGAGGGATTCCATATTAAGGATAAAATATAACCAATACAGGTTGGTCAAAAAGGGAAGAGAATATTTCATAAATGCACACAAGGACAAAGCTAAACTCTCTCTAATCAGTGCTCATCACACCAAAAGAATCATGGGAAGTATGAAGAATTTTTTCTAAATGTTTTTAAGAGAAGGAATACAGCAAGGAGAAGGAATCTAGTTGGATATGAAGGAATCCTTGGAATGATTTAGTGGAAAGGAATGCCATCAACTACAAAAATTGATAGAATCCTACAAGGAAGTGTTTTGGGAGCCTTGCGGATAGCCACCCAAGCATGAGGCTGAACACTAGATTCAATTGTTGCTAGAGTCACCACTGTCGAACATGGGGTTGTATAGGTAGTCCATCATCAAAGCAGACGAAGTGAAGAATCATTTGAAGAAGTTGTTGGAAAAAGGAGAAATTAGACCCAGTACATGTCCTTGTCTCTCACCCATCACCATGGTGCCAAAAAAGGATAGAAGCTAGAGAATGTGCATTGGTTATCGTGCCCTGAATAATATCACCATTAAGAATCGATATCCTTTTCCAAGGATTGATGACTTGTTGGATCAGTTGCAACAATCCAAATTCTTCACCAAATTAGACCTGAAATCTAGCTATCATTAAGTAAGGATTAAAGCAGAGGACATGTGGAAGACAACTTTTAAAAAAAGACAAGGATTGTATGAGTGGTTAGTAATGCCTTTATGTTTATGCAATGCACCCGAAAATTTTATGAAACTCATGAATGACGTGTTATACCCCTTCATTGAATCTCTTGAAATAGTATATCTAGATGACATACTAATTCTTAGCAACACGTGGAAAGAGACCTTTTCACATGTAATGCAAGTACTGGAGAACTTAAAGAAGAATCTATTGATTCCCAACTTGAAAAAATGTGAGTTTGGGAAGATGTCCTTGATTTATCTTGGACACATGATCAGATGAGGAGAGTTGAGAGTAGATCTAGAGAAGATTGCATCTATCATATAATGGCATATTCCCACCAGTGTGACAGAGATCAGAAGTTTCATGGGAGCAGCCCAATATTTGAGTAAATGCATCATAAAATTTTCCACAACAATAGCACCATTACATGCCTTGATTGCCAAATGGAAGAGTTTTAATTGGGGAAAACAATAGAAAAGAGCATTCAAATATTTGAAGAAGAAAATAAGCAATGCTCCAATCCTAGCTATGCCAAATTTGTAGAAACATTTTGATATAGAAACTTATGCCAATGGATATGCATTAGGAGTGGTGCTAATACAAGGAAGGAATCATGTATGCTACCATTTAGAGATATTTCATGAAGTGGTTCTTCACTACCCCACATATGATAAATAACTCTTTTTTATTGTGAAGGCAGTGAATAAACGAAAGCATTACCTGCTCGAAAAAGAGACCATTATACACACGGATCATCAACACCTTGAGTATCAACAGAGCCAAAACAAGATGCAACAGGTGAGGCATTACAAGTGGTTAGGTTTCTTGCAACAATTTTACCTATTGATAAAGTACAAGAAAGGATTCATAAATAAGCTATAATAAATGCTCTCTCGACCATCACAAAAGATGATCATAGTGGTTGGAGTGTTAATGCAGCTTGAACCATTCACTCATACACTTCTTGGTGAAGACTAAAAAGAAGATGAAGAATTCAAAGGAGTATATAAGTAGTTGAAGGAGAGGTTAGTCACTGCCAAATAAGGGAATGAATACCACCTCCAAGATGGATTGTTGTACAAGCTCACCAAACTATGCATACCTCAAGGGAGAAGATTTCAATTGAAGAGAGAAGCACACATGTCTATAGTTGTTGGTCATTTTGGTGTGACAAAGATTGTGGAAAACCTACAATGGTATGTGTATTAGCCAAATATGTAGGATCATGTGGAAAAATATGTGAGAGGATGTGTTATGTGTAGCACAAGCAAGTCAAGTAACCAGAAACTTGGCATGTACATTCCCTTACTAGTGCCAACCAATCCTTGGGAGAGAATCTTCATGGAGTTTGTTGAAGGTTTTCCTATGAATCGTAAGGGACATGACTACTTTTTTTTTGTTGTGGATCGCTTCAATAAAATGTGTGTGTTGATATCATGTAAGAACACAATATCAGGATGAGAGGCATCCGAGCTATTTTTCAGTCATGTTTGGGTACATTTTGAGTTTCCAACCTCCATCATATATATCAAGACAGTGGGTTTCTAGGAAAATTATGGATAACACTTTAGTAAATTATGGATACCAAATTGAAGTATTCCACAACATTCCATCCTCAAATCGATGGACAAACTGAGGTTGTTAATCGAACATTAGTACATTTGTTGAGAGGCTACAATAGAAAACATTTGAATAATCGGGATGAGCGGCTAGTATACATCCAAAATTCTTACAACAAAGCACTCCATACTTCTACCAATAGGTCTCCTTTCAAGACCTAACTTGGTTATTTACCTCCCTCACCATTCAACATTGTGTATGGGAAACAACAGGATGGAGCATAGATATAGGGGGATGAACAGAAGGCGAGCACATTAGTGGAAAAAATAAGACAGATACATATAAGGGTTCAAGATCATTTTGATAAGATGCAACAACGATATAAATCTATACATGTTGAGCATAGGGAGGATCACAAATTTTGTGTTGGAGACAAGGTTTGGCTATATCTCTGAAAGGAAAAATTGCAAGGGATGACAAAGAAGCTCAAGCCTCTTAGATATGGACCTTTTGATATCCTTGAATAGGTGAATGAGAGTGATTTTAGGTTCATTCTTCCTCCCTATATGGAGATCATCTTGGTGGTAAATGTGGAAATTTGAAATTATTTGAGCCCTCCATGTTGGATCAGGAGGAGGAGGAAAAACATGCACTTCTGACTGTGGAAGATTTTGCATCACACCCTTTTGAAGAATTAAAATAAGATATAGTCTTGCAATACAAGGAATGGATCACCCATAGAGGATGAAAAGAGATGTGGCAGATTAGTCTCAAAGGATTGACTCCAAGGAAGGTGAAATGGTATGAGAGGAACTAGATTGCAAGCAAGTTTCCTTATCTTTCCTTGCCAACTTTTAGGGACCAAAAGCCTCCCAATGGAGAGGTGTCATCCGAATTGGATCTAAGCATGAAACAATTGGCTAAGGCACATGATTTTATGAGTATTGGCATGGGAAAGGTTCAGAGTTTTGGATAAATAAGGGACTGGTCTGTTAGCATGAAGGGCCCCATACCATCATGACCAACATCCACATATGCACTCCATAAAAACCTAAGGAAAGCAATGTGGGATGATTGTAAAACAAAAAAAAATGTATTAAAGAGATAAATATTCATAGACCCTCTCTATAATCATAAAAGACAAAAGGAAAAGAAATCAAAGGAGGAAAACCGAACTTGGGGAAGTTGAAGAGTCGGGGATGCTTGACCTTCAACCTATCTCATCGACCTCCTATATGCTAGTTCTTGGAGATGAAGAAAGGGTTATTTGGAAAATAAAGGAAGGAGTATGTCGTTGATACTTCACTGAGAAGCACCAAGCTTAACAAAAGAGCATGTAATCATGCCATTACTGAATAATAAAATCATGGCCCAAGCTAATTGAATTTTGGTTTCCCCATTTGGGTTTCCGAGGTAAATCATGTCTTATGATTTTTTTTTTTATGTTTCATGTGTATTGAGTAGCTGACTGGTTCAAATTCACTTGCATAGTTTATTAAAATTACTAGAAATCCATTAATAATTATTGTTGTGCATTTTTTTAATTATTGTGGGTGAGGAGAAATTGGTTGTACAATTAGTTCTTTGGGCATGCCCAACCACTGGAGCACCCTCTCTAATTTATTCTCACATTCCTCTTTGTCCAATGCCATCCCTAATTTTCTCTCGCGCTCCTCTTTGTCCACGTGTCATCTCAAATTTGGTCTCATGTTCCTCTTTGTCCAACGTGAGCCCTAATTTTCCCTCACATTTGTCTTTGGAAACATGAACCTTAATTTGTTGTGAAACCCAATTTTCTCTCACATTTCTCTATCTAGCATGAACCCTAACTTCTGAGAAGCATACCATGAATTCTCTTTTTTTTCCAAGCGAACCTTCTAAGGAGAGAATCACATGAGTATACTTGTTATTCGAACACTCAATGTAAACCTTAGACAAGGGGAGACCAGGGCTAGTTTGTTCTTCTTGTCTGACCATGTTTCGTAGTGTGAAAGACATCTCCATGAGTATCTTCAAACTAACGATGTTCTCTGAGTATATCTCATTGTTGTGTGTAGAAAACTGAACATTCACATGTTATCAACCTATTACGTTATCACTATTGGAACCTTCTTTATTGAAAATACATTTATTTTTCTCCATTATTCACTTGTAACAATCTATGTTGGTTATGTGCACCCTCGAATAATGTTGGGAATTTATTTTTAACACCCTCATCTTTCACAAATGTTTTAGCATGAGTAAGACAAGTAGCGAGTAGAACAGATATAGAGAATAAGAATAATTACATTGGGATATGTGTTGAGGAGGTGGTTGGGAAACAAGCCTGCCATTTATGGATCAATATAGGATCCAGAATGCCCTACATCTATAGGGAGATTCACTTTCATATAAGAAATATAAACCACGTGAAATCTATCTCGAAGAGGTTGAACACTTTGTTTGATAAAAAAATATGAAATTCAAGTTATGCAGTTTGAGAAAGAGTTGATCTCTCTAAATCCTCTCTTTAAAAGAATTGAAGAATATATGTCCAATGTGAAGAAACTTCAGTTAAAATTGGGTAAATGTGAAAACTATTTTCTCAAGAATGATGGTCAACTCATAGAACCGATCATAATGAATCTAAAAACATTGTATGATGTGTTCTATTCAACATTGTGTGCTAGTTGGAGCTCTAGAAAAAGATGAGGGTAAGTATTACTCCTTTGACTCTTTTTGTGGTTTACTAATTAGGGCACATGAAAAAATTATTTATGAAGGGAAACTTGAGTTCAAACAATAGGCCCATTTGGTGAAGGGAATGGTCGACAAAATTATAGAGAAAGATGTTGGAAAGAGGAGAAAGGATGAAAATACATCAATCAAAATGATAACAAGAAGCATGGTGATTAGACTTCGACTAAGAAAGGTAGAAAGAATAATACTCGCCACTATTACAGAAAATTGAGACACATGGAGGAGGCTTGATGGTAGAAGACTAAGGACCGAGAGGACAAAGTGAATAAAACTGAAGGAGACATGCCAACTAGAAGATCGATCAACCTATAGAATCAAACTTCAAAAGGTAAGGTAATAACTATGTGTTTTACATTAGTACTTCTCAAGCCTTGCATGCTATTACTTCTTAGATTGAATGGATATTTGACTCTGGTTACACCCACCATATGGATAAAAATGATTTTATTTTCTCTTCATTAAAAGAGGCTACATAAAAGGAAATATTTGTAGAAATGATTATGCACTTATTGTTTCTATTTGTGGACATTGAACGTCATAATGGTGTGTTTACTAATGTGTATCAAGTACCTATCCTAAGTGATTTTTCTATGTTTGAACCCCAACTAACTTAGACTGGCAAGAAATAGAGCTTTGGCCATATGTGAAAGATATGTGTAATACCCTAGTTTGGGCCCCTATATTATGAGTGCATATGTAATGATGAAATGGTTATAAGTCATACATTTGTGACTTTATATATATGTACAATGAACTATAACATCAATACCACTAAGGTTGCAAATGAATAAGGAAAAAAAAAGGGAGTTATGAGTCCACAAGAGAGGAAGAAAGGGGGAGTAGGTGGATTAGAGGAAATAATGTTATTTTATTGCTTATCCCAAGTAATTTAACCTTTGTTTATGATTATTAAACCATTTACCTACCTTGGGATTATTTACCCAAAGGAGACATCCACATAATTCTAATGAAGACATGTGTTATCTCCTTTGCATGAAAATATAATCCATCATTTTAAGCATGCAAGTACATTTTTCCATTCATTATTTTCCTTTGGTTTTTCTTCTCTGATCTTAATCTACCATAGTATTGATCACATGAAATTATGAGAAATTATTTCCATGAAACTATGAGAAACAAATTATTGATTTTATGGGTGTTTACTGAGATAAAAGAGGAAATTGCTTACAGTTGAAACTTCCATTATTCCCAGTAACAGATATTCTCTGGTCAACCTCTGTTAGAACACTAGAGGGAAAGATATATCCTGAGAGACTATTTACAAATGAAGGGATACCATTCCTAGTGTCATTATAGGTTGAGGGGGGAGAGAGGATAGTTGATTGGAAATGTTTTCATGGGAAATTGTATCGAGAATTCTGGGAAATGGGCTATGTCAGAGAGTTTAGAGTTAATCCTTAGCCCTTGTGGATGCACATCCCCAGATCAAGGGCATCTTCTTTTATAGAGAGATTATGTGTGATAGAGATCCTATGGTTGGGTGGAATGTTTTTTTCTTGTAGCGAGTTGGTGGATAAGTCCAAGAAAGATAGGTACTTCTTGCTTACTTACTAATACAAAAAGATTACTAGTTTTACCTGTGTAAGAATTAATGGTTATTTTGAAGCTTGCTTCCACTATAATGAGTTTTAAATTATTTTATGTGAAATGAACTACATTGGAAAAATCGCATTCATAATTACATGTTCATAACTTTTAATTTTTTCCTTATGATTGCATTATTTTTTGCATTTAATAAGCCCGTATTATATAATTGGGTTGTTTTTTAGGTGTCTCATCACCTCAATTGGTGTGCAAAGGTGAATGGGTATTTAATAGTATGTTATCGGAGCTACTGGTTATAACACTATGGTTGTATGGGTCGAAATTTGAAAGTACAAAGAAGAATGACAATTTGCACACAAAGTGTTTGACAAAATTTCCTAATGAAAATGGGTAAAAAAAATAGTTTGTAGGTTATGTGTTTGATAAAATGCCTCATGGAGAATAATTTAGGAAAATTATTGAAGCCATTAACAGTTTCAAATCTCAAGTTATATTGCTTGAGGGGCCTTTTTTATGGTTGCATCCTCATAAATAATCAATCCCCCACTTCAAATTTCATTTCACTATGATGTTGATCTACTTGTTTCATCATATTTTTTTATAGCCAAGATTTCCTTCAATAATTGGAGAACCTCTTGTTGGTACTCTATGTGATCCTCCATTTCTTGAACCTTGGGTTTCCCTCTCGAGGGTGATGTGTTGTATACCCATAGAGCACCATAAACAAGGGCATTTTGGATAAAGTATGGAAAGAAGTGTTGTACCACCATTTTTCCAAGGGTGATGCAACACTTCTAGACATTTATTCACAATCTCAGTTTTCCCATCAAATTGGGGATGGTAAGTGGAGATGTGAACCAATCAAGTACCCAAACAAGAAAACAATTCAATCCAAACATTACCAATAAAACATGGATCCAACTACAATAATATTAGGATTTCTATTATCTTATGAACTCTTTCCATAATGTTGTAGTTATTTTACTTGCTCTAAGAGGATGAGAAAGTGAGAAAAAATGGGCATACTTTGTGAACCAATCCACCACCACCATGACGACAATATTTCCTTCATACATTGGTAGACCTATTATAAAATCCATTGAGACCTATTCCCAATGTTGATTTGATATGGCTAACAATTATAGAATAATTGAGGTCTTGGTTGTCTCTCCTTTGTTCTATTTTAATACCAAACATTCCACCAAAAAAATTTGAACGTCAGTTTTAAGACCTTCCCAAGAAAAATCCTTCTTTATCGTGTGATAAGTTTGTATAAATCTAGAGTGTTCTCATATAAGTGATCCTTATACCAAAGTGAATTATTCCACACAAATTTATCTAATGCACTAGGGTCTTTTTGTATTTGTTGAATGAGATTATTTTCGTGCTTCTTCCACCCAATTACCTTGTAGAATGGAAATAACACAAAATAAGGCCTCAATATCTTCATCTTTCCTTGAAAGTGCATCCACCACCAAATTTTGTTTCCCATTTTTGTAGATAAATTTAGGCATAACCTAGTATCTTTATGACCCATTTTTTTTTCTCTTATGAAGATAGTCATTGTTCCAAGAAGTACTTCAAACTATCATGATATATTTTTACCTTTAAGTGTCTTTCTATTAATTAAGGGTGGCATTGCTTAACTACATGCAGTATGGCCAACATTTCCTTCTCATAAATGGGTTTGAGTAATTTTTTTTATTTAAGTTGGTAGCTTTAAAAGGCAAGGGGCCTAGGCTTCTTGAATTAAAATTGTACCAATGCTATGACTCAAGGCATAAAACTCCATAATAAAGGATTGTGCAAATTTAAGTGTGACCAGGACGGGATTTTTACACATAGCCTCCTCAAGTTTTTCAAAATCTTAGGTTGCTTCCCAAGTCCATGAAAATGCATCCTTTTTCAATAATGTTGATAGAGGTGTTGTTATTCAACCATGGTGGTTAACAAACGTGTAGAAGTAGCCCGTCAATTCTAATAATCCTCTAAGATTCTTAAATATTTTGGGAATTGGCCATTACATCATAGCTCTAATATTGTTAGGGTCCACCTTGATACTATTATGAGATACAATATGACTTGAATATTCAACTTCCTAAACCCCAAAGGCACAGTTGGAAGGCTTTGGATATAGTTGTTTCTCATCCAATAGTTTTAATACTATGTCATCATGTTGTACATGCTCTTCCCAAGATTCATTGTAAATTATTATAACATCGTAAAATATCAAAACAATTTTTCTTAGGTAAGTGCTTGAAAATAAAATTTATCAAGCTTTGAAATATGGTTAAGGCCAAAAGGCATTGCCAAAGACTCATTGTGACCTTCATGTGTTCTAAAGGATGTTTTGGGGATGTCTTCTTCCCTCAATCTAATTCGATGATATCCTAAATGGAGATCCAACTTAGTAAAGAAAATGCCCCCTCAATTCATCTAACAATTCATCAATGACATGAATATGAAACTTATCTGTAAATGTGATCTTTTTGAGATCTCTATAATTATGACACATATTCCATAAACTATCATTTTTGTAAACCATCATCATTGGTGAAGAGAAATCACTTTGGCTAGGTTGAATGATGACAACATCTAGCATTTTTTGAAGCATAGACTCTATCTCCCTCTTCTGGGCATAGGGGTATATATAAGGTTGGATGTTTAGAGGAAGGATCCCCAAGCTCAATTGAAGAGTGTGATCATGCTCTCAAGAATGAGAAAGAACTTTGCACATCTCAACAAACACCTTGGAATGATTGTCAATATATCTTTGGAGATCCAATTAAGGGCACAAAGGGTTTAGATGTTTGAATATCTAGTGGGTGAAATTTTGCAATTACTCTCTATGTCCCCTTCTTAAAAAAATTGTCACTTTTTTAGAGCTTATCACTTATATGGTTTCCCTTTCATACCTCTAACCTCAACTTGCTTGCCTTTCAAGAAAAATATCATGAAAAGTTCCTAAAAATTAGAATTCATTGTTCCCAAAGATTGTAACCATTAGACCCCTAGGCCACATCAACACCATCCATTTGAATTACAATCATGGGGCTATCCAATAAATAATGCCCCATAGTTATCTTAATACTATGGAACTTCCATGAACAATTAATGGTACCTTCATTTGTAATCATCGCTTTAAACTCTTGTGCTAGATATATAAAGCAATTGAGAAGTTTAGCTAGATTGTAGTTAATGAATTTATGGGTACTACTAGAATCAATCAACATTGTTAGTTTTTTTTAAATATATCCTTCTATCTTGAGAATTTGATGAGTGATAATGTGGGCCAAAGAATGAAAATATATGGTTGGGGTAGTCCCTTATATTTTCGGATCTTCAGAAGGTTTCAACTCTTGTTATTACTCCTCTTCACAATCTATATAGAATAATTTCTTCTCACTACACTTATGCCCCTTATCATACTTCTTGTCACATTTGAAACATGGTTCATTTTATCTTCTTTCATCCAATTTTTTAGGTTTCAACCTCATAGGTTGAGTGAGGTTAAGAGTGGGAACATTTCTCTCTCTATAGGTATTAATCACAACCCTTATAGTAGACATATTTTTACTTTCAACTCACTTTTCCACATTGAAAGAATTATCCAAGGATTTAGGCTCTAAGAGATGCACCTCATATTGAATTCTCTCATTTAAAGTACCCATAAAGAGATCCAACAAATTATCCTTTGGAATGTTCTTCACTCTAAGACTCAAATTTTGAAATTGTTGAATGTGCTTTGGAACTAGACCTCTCTGCCTTAGATTTGTTAGTTGGATAAATAAGGTGTTGATCTTAATATATGCATGATGTGATATCAATTCATCTGTAAAAACTAACAAAGAGACAATAGATTACTTTTTGTAGTCACAAAGACATCAGTACCATGAAAATTAATCAGATTCTAAATACAAGGATGCAATAGCTACATTTTGTAAAGGTTGGTATTTGGTGTAGATCAAAGAATTTCTTCATCTGGATTCCATATTCTATAATATCCATGTTATGGGATATGTTAGTCCCTAAAGTTGCACTTGAATGTGAGAGGGAAAACTTAGGCATCATCAAGTTATTTCTTTAGTTTTATAGATAAAGATTTAAATTGGGTTTTTAACTTCTATGAAGGTTGGGCAATGAAAATGCATGATATCAATTCAAAAAGACAAAAACAAATCCATATCTCGTTGACATAGTAAATTGTAGTCAATTTAGTAATCAGATGGCAAAAGAATATGAAAGATAAAGAAGTATGTAAGTTTTCAATTTGTCCACTCACATAAGAATCTCTTTAATCCCAAATATCATTCAAGAGAAAAGAGATAAGTACTTGAAAGCAATTCTTATTATGAACAAGAAAACAAAAAAATTTCCACTGACTTACTCACAAACATAAAATAATCAAATGCTTAGCACAATATCATACATGCATTCAAGTAAGAAAAAGATAGAAATATAGACAATAATAGAAATCTGACCATCAAAAAGCCTTTTCCATTTAGTATCAAGTTGAAATAGTTCTTTTCTTTACAATGTCTTCTCAAAACTAGCTAATGGTTCCCAACTAATCAACCCCTAACTTCTCCTTATGAATATTTTATATAAAAAGAATACATAATTATCAGGATCCAAAAGAAATGGATCTGAAAACCTATTCATCCATATTTAGTTTTTGTTTAAAATAATCAAGGAGGATATCATATCTAATCTCCAAGTCTAATTGATGAGGTGGCTCATCAACTATTGTCCATGAGATTTTTTAGAAAAATAAATCTGTCAAATTCCTGAAAAATAGGGTCCAAAAATCTCTTCGTATCTCCCAAACTGTGATAGTTGTGTAAAAACATAGAGAGTTTTTTGTGAAGGGCCCATTCCCAACAAAAACCTCTTGTGGTTTCCAAAACTTCATGTCCAACTGCTTTTAAACCTCGCCAAAAATTTGTCACTAAAACATGAAATCATTTATTGTGAAATATCTGAAACATACACCTCAAAGATATATTCGAACCTCTTAAAATGTGATAGATATGTAAAACCTGAGAGAGGTTTTTGTGAAGGGGACCGTTCCCAACAAAAATCTCTTTTCGTTTCAAATAATTAATCTCCATAAATTCATAAACTTCTCTTGAATATAAGGACTAAAACAAGAAAAATAGAGTATTTCATGTATTTGATTTCTGTTTTTCTTCTTTTTTCTTGATTCTCTGATATGGATTCCTTTGTTGTCTTTATACTCATCATTTGGAAAAATCAACTTCATCATCGGTTTGAATTTTCAACTCTTCCTCTATTTTTTTCTTATTTTTTTGTGCTTTGGTGGCTTGATTGTAGCTTTTAATCCTTTCACCCTGTCATTTTCATCCCTTATTTCCATTTTGAATTCTAGATGTTCTTGAACTAGAGAAGAACGATTCAAGTCAATAGAGAACCTAGGCTTTTACACTTTGAAATCATTCTTATAATCCTTATAATATGAACTACCATCAATCTCCCCTGCTTCAACATTACCTGACATTTTAATCCCCTAATAATCTTCCAGCTCTATCTCTAGGAAACAATCAAATTTTGATTTGATCTCAGCCTCAAATGGATTATTTTCCAAATCTATAATCATTTTTCAGAGATGATTTGGGTAAGGTTTTGGACTTTATACTTATCTTTTTGGAAGCTCTGGTCACATTCTTCATGGGGTGATCCGCTACATGTTTTCCCTTCCCATCCTTTTGTTGTTCTTCCATAGTATCATATTCATCTTTAGGCTTTAATTTGACCTTTTTCCCTTTGTATGAAGAAGTCATAGGTGATTTTCCCTTTTCCTCCCTTGCACTTTATGTTGTGTCATCAAAGTTCTATGAAAACATCAAAGAAATTCCCTCATGATAGCCTTGTAGCATTGAGTAGAAGTTAAACCACCATGCCATTCTGAATATTTTTGAAATATATGGGTAAGTTTCAAGAAAATCAACTCCCTTTGGTTCTAGTCAGGAAATTTTTCCTCACTTCTTAGGCACCATAATGCAGATTACAGACTTTCAGAGTCTATCTAGGGTTTTTGTCAGCAAAATTAGAAAGCTTCTAAAATTTTTGTGGACGATGTTATCGATCTGCAAGGTTATAATGAAATACTTCAGGTGTGATCTGTCAGCAATCAAATAATGAAACTAACAACCCTACGATATGATTGAGGAAAGATGAATACAATCCCAATCTCTTCAAGTGAGTATAATACTGAGGACATGACTTTGATCTTTAATTGTCAATCATGTTGGCTTGTAGGATAAGATCTCGGGCATCCTATGACATGATCTTGTGAAGTGGCACATGTGAAATAATGATTACTCCTAGCACTACAATAGTAGCGCTATTCTTGTAGTGCCTTTTCCCATAAGAAAAATTTCATATTTGAAATGAGAAAAAGACTTTTAACTTGATCGAAAGATCCAGAAGTCTAATTCTAAGCTTAATCACACTAATGCATGTTAAAAACACTCAAAATGAATAATGCAAGCACAATTTTAAAACTATAGAGGAAGAAAACATAATGTAAAGTAATGCTAGGAAAGGATTGGGTAGGGAAAGGAATCTTTCAACAATCATTGCAAAATCAAGGACTAACACTTTGATTGTCTTGATTTATGTGGATAATTCACTATGTGTTTTTCCTATTCTTTTGTCTCACCATTTCTTTCAATTTATTTTATTGACATGCTTCCTCATCGAGCTTTCTTTTGACTAATCAACAATTTCTGTGAGGTTATATTTATGTGAGGCTTATTTAGTGGTTGTACCAATATAGTGCACATTTCCTAAAAATGATTGTTTTCAATAGGAAACTAGATGGCCATCACTTGTGTCCTTGTCGATCCCACCTCTTTGATGAAGTTGATTTGAACCTTATCTTGTGTATTGTTTATGTGCAATCAAATGGTGAAGTATTATTTTATGAATATTTCAATGCTTTCTATCTCTACTTGGTATTTATTTATGTGCACGGATGTTTGCTAACCCATACACACTCTCAACATACACAAAGGTAAGAATCAATTTCACATAGTACCTTAAGGGTACTCTTTCTAAAATTTATGCAATATTTGAATACACACAATTTTCTCATTAATGTCTTGTTTGTATAGGAATTCTTATGACTCTATGGTTGTTTTATTTTAGTGGGATGACAAGCTTTGTGGCCTTATTGAAGCTCCCATGTTTGAATTATGGTATATTTTTTTGTGATGTTTTCTTTTTCTTATCTATTATGAGTTGTATTTGAATGGTTTATATGAGATATATGGTGATCGTGTGTATTAAATAATAAGAATCTCACAATCAAGAATGCCATGTGTGATAATCAAGGCATACTAGCCCTACATTGCAATCGAGGTCCTTGCTTTAGCTATGTTACATGATTCATATTTGATGCTAAATACTTCATAAATAACACTTATCACATATGTGATGAACAATCATGTAATGCTAGTAGGGTCACTTGTGAACAACAAGGGAACATGGTGGATGCTTCTAAGAGAGTCTGTGTTTTTTTTAGCATTGATTTAGTGTTATTCTTATCACCATATATGAATAATGTGTGATATATCAATTTAATAAGAAATTGTTAAGTGGCTATGTTAGGAATTTGGCATATTAATGTAAAAGGGATTGTTTAGATTAATGATGTACTCCTAAGTTCGGAAAAGATGCATATTTAGTATATTACCATTAAATTAATGAGTTTTGGCCTTAATTGTTATCTATTGGTTAAGGATACCTAGAGGAAATAAATGATTTATCTTATCAATAAGGAGAGAGAGTTACTCCAAGCAATGGGGAGTTGATAAGGAACATTTTGGAAAATTTATGATGGTCATATTAGTCTTGGAAATAGAGAAAGACAAAAAATTATCTTATTTAAGTATTCTTCTACCAAACTGCTAGATACTATCAAGCTCAAACATGATTGTCACACTCACATTGAATATGATTATTCAATCAAGGAAGGGACTCTTAAGCAAATTCATACTACCCACCTCTCTCCCTAACTACACCAACAACTTAATATTTGAGGTCAATAGTTAGCTAAGCACTTCAATTCAATAAGATGAATCTAAATTAGTGAAGGGATCAAATTTCCAACCTCATATGGCAAGGTTCTTCTCTAAGCTAGAAATTTGGAAAACAAGTAATAAAACCCAACAAAAATACCCCAACAAGAAAACTACAAAACTTGAGTGTTAATTCACCTCCTAGCACAATGATTTGTCATTTGTTTGTTGAGTCAATAATATCACTCACCTTAAGGGGAAATTTATAGTGATTTTCCTTTCACTTACATGTTGAATTATATAACCACATCTTGGTTAAAGAAAAGGTGTGGTGAGTATGATTCTTTATTTTGTAAACCATGAGTGTTATTACTTTTTCCTTTTGTTACCTGAAGGAATGCATTTTCCCAAAGAAAAAGGGAGTCTCTCACCTAGATGTTAGTGATTTGTAATTTCATTTTTGAGGTTAGAAATTAAGCATTTCAATTTCTATCACAACCATTTTGGCACATATAATTTCCTCTAGATTTCTTTAGTGCATCCTTATTTCACCCTCAGATTTCCATTTATCCTAGGGAAGATTATTTAGTCTCACTTGGATAAAGGTGCATGGTTTACTACTTGCTAGCACTCCCATTGTAGGTCAGAAGATTCATAGGGATTTTTTCACTTGTAAGTGGATTGGTATATCCATAGATATTGAAGCGTTTCACTCTTTTGGTCTCCCAAAAAATCTATTCTTGTTAAACTTTGTCATGATATGTTGTTTTGATATTTTAATGCTTCAAGGAAACTGAATCAAAACTCTATTCTCCATTTGTAGATCTAGATCTCATGTAGAGAAAGTATGCATTGCACTTTGGTCCTCAAGCTTTCAATCTATCATTAAAATTCCAAATTGAGGTGGTGGACATCATTGCAAAGTATCCAGGGAAACCAAAGATATTAATTCACCCAAGAATAAAAGTGTTGTCATCAATGGGTTAAGATAACAAGAGGAACAATGTTCCATACTTATAATACATGAGGAATTCTCACCTCCCAATATTTGACATTCACCTTTACTAGGAAATTCAATTTATCATTGAATGGTTCTATTTAAAATGAGAGTGTTTCCTCTCAATCAGACATATATCAATTTAGTATCTATCCTCCCTTCTCAATAAATATTTAGGGAAACATAGTCACCCGTTTTCATATTAGGAAAAGAGAAGAGCATATCAAATGGCATGTGGTTACTTTCATTACACAAAAATGTCTAACAAGGATACAAGGAATATCCTTGTATGAAAATTGATGGGTAGCATATAAAAAAATGGTTTCTACCTCATAGAAACAGTGTTGTGTTGGATATGGGGCAAAGAGTGAGGACAAATTGTGATTGAATTAACCAACAATGGAGATTATTCATTGCAAACTGGGTGAAATATGTTCTTACATAACCAATAGCCAAAGGTATTGTAACATACCTGACCTCCAAGCTGAGTGTCGTCACTAAAAAATGACTTGGTTAGCTAGGGACTTAGCTAGGGAATTCAAGAACTAGTGTTGTCGTAACTGTCGTCTCTTAGCTAGGGACTTCAAGAACTATTAGCTAGTTTTTTCGTCATTGTCATCTCTTAGCTAGGGACTTCAAGAACTCTTACCTACTTCAGGAGTGATCACAACAACATTCACAAGGCTCTTGATCCATTTCCTCAACAAGAAACACACTACAAGATTACATCTTGCTTTACATGCACACATGCCTCATTTCCAACATAACACATAGCCAAACAATGGGAACATCGAACTCATTTATAGCATAAAATATAACCAAAAAATGGCCTCCTCCAAGCATAGCATGGCTAGTGCTCATCCTGGCACTCAACTCCTCTCTTGTTTCCTAAAATCTGCATGTAAAAACTATCTCCTTTCTTCATACGAATTTCCTTATCTTTTCCTTTCTTGCTTGACTCACACTCTTCCCAAAGATGATTTTAATTTATCCCCATGCTCCCAATAGTTATGGGATGTGACTCCTCACACCCGTTCTCTTACATGATTTTAATTATTTTTGTTGGGGACACTCGACAACAAATAAAATGTTATACACAATGAAATAATTTTAGGAATGTGGTTTGGATTAATACCCATGAATATTTCCCCCTTGAACCCCTCTCTCTTGTAGAATCATAGCCCCCCATTATTTCCATCCCTCTTTATCACAACCAATGATTACTTTTTTTATTAATCATTTCAATGTTCATAATATAAAATTCAGCCCCTAGCCATATCAATCAATATGGGATCTTTTCCCTAATCACATAGGCTCGCCAACCTAATTAAAATTTACAAAATTACATCATAGTTGTTAGGATTAAAACTAGGGATGTTACATTCCCATCCCCCTTGTTTTTTCACTATCCTCAATGAAAAAAACCACTAGGTGTATATGCAATTATAATTCTAGGCTCTTTGGCCTTTAATTAACATATAGGCTCTTCGACCTAAAATCACACATAAATTCTAGCCTCAATATAAATACATATGATCTGGTTGGTTATCGGTGGCCACCCACCTAGTCCATTGGCTCGAAAAACAGTTTTCCACCTTGGCAAATTTTTGACAGTTTTTCGGGTTCCAAACTTCTAGGGTCATTTTGAGGCCTTAAATGATGTCTTTTGGGGATTTGGGACCCGTATGATCAACAAAAGCACTGACTTGGGCTAGTAAAAAATTATTCTTCTCGGTTAGACCTTTCCAACGGGCTATCGTGCACCTAAAACGAAG